>JAQNBH010000018.1:16069184-16269184 GCA_028752905.1 Cladorhizidae sp. MBARI D1340-BT2
GGAAGGGAAGGCAGCACATCAACTTCTTGACAGGTACATTTCACTTGTCTGATATGAATATACAGCTACAGTTAAATTAGATCTTCTGTTCTCTTTTTACATAGTAACATTTCGCTGCATTTCGCTCAAATAAATGGCTTTTTTAAATCGGTGTTTTTTATTTTTGTAGCACTATCTGCATATCAAAGGCTAATGCTAGAACTAACTCTGGAGATGACTTGACATAAAACTGACACTTGGATCTTGGACACCGATGCACAACTGGAGGAGCACTTAACATTGTGGCAGCTGACTTGCAGCTTGTTGGAGTAGCTCTTGACATTGCTACAGTTGAAAGTCGCTTCAAGGTTGATAATTCTTTTCTTCTTGAAAGTTTGTCAGAAGACTGACACCTGACTGGGTGGAAGACAGAAAGTTGACGTTCGCATGTTGAGATTAGTAGTACATGTATCTGGACATAGAGTTTTTACTTTATTTGGTGTTAAGCAAATATTACTAGAACACTTAGACTCATACCTTATATGCTGTTTGGCAATATGTACTGAGACACTTCTAGAGCTTTTTATTAGGTACTATCTATATTGGTTGGACACACTTTTTAAAATGACACAAGGCAATATGCCCCAAAGATGAAGCTCATCCCTCAGCTAAATCTCATATTGGCTGCTTTTGAACTGCTTAGATGGTGCTTTGGCCATTATTAGCTGCAAAAAACTCTTACCATGCCTGCATCCTCCATTAAGAGTACCAGAGGCATCCAAATGTTTCAAGGCATGCCTATATCTAATATGCTGCTTAATTGCGGAATAAAGCAATTGGTAAAGACTATCCAATATTAAGTTTCTTCTGGATAACTGTTACCAAGTCCAAAGAAAGTTGCAGCTGATCCTCTACCAAAACATCACAGCGCATATGTTTATATGTCACTGTGTCATGTACAACAAGAAGAAACGAGTTAGATATAATGTTTAAAAGTCCTGCAGCTCCAAAGGCTCTGAGTAGGACTTTGGTGCAGTCCTCCACCACTCAACAACAATAAAAATGGAAAGGCCATAACTATCTCTCAGTTGACAGGGCAAATACTAATGGATTTCTTAATAATCAATCTAAAAAAATTGTTGCTAGACATTTCAGTTAAGTGTTCTAACCTTCCTCAGGAATAATGATGAAGTTGGAGCATCTTTCTGAAATGTCGAGCAATAAAGCTATTCAGAAAGAATTTTTTTTAACCCAGGGTTTATCTGACAAAAAAGGAACCAGTTAGATGCTGCTATACCATTTAATATTATGTGCACCAAAATGTATATGATTTTAAGTGGCAAAGGGTCCTCGAACAGGTTGTGGTCTACATGGATGAAGGCTTGTATTTTGAGAATTAGTTATTAATAGAAATATTTTTGTTGTTTATTATAAGGAGAAAATAATTCATGTGGTGTTGTGTTGATACCACTGAACAAAATTTCTCATAATATTATATATCACAATTTTTCAAGATATAATGACTAGACCTATACAATATTATAGAGTGGATGCGTAGTTTTAAATTGAACATGGTATATATACACTATTGATTTTTCTATACATTTATGTGATGATATCCATGTGATATTATACAGTACATAAAAAAACACTTAATGTATTACGTAGTCATTTAAGTCAATCTACGCTAGAAATGAAAGCAAGGCTTTGTGTGGCAAGCTAAGCACCTGCCAGACCTTTTATTTTCTGTCTTTTTATCAGTAATAATTTACATGAATATTCTTAACAGATGATAACCTTACACAATTTGATGCCTGCAACAGAATGGGAGGATTGGTGCGGAGGTTACCAAGCAATATTTATAGGATGACAAAATTATTAGTACTGACGGGGAAACTATTCATTACCTGCCAATAGCTTCAGACATTTTGTTTAAGATGTTTTGCAATCTTGATCTGCTTATCAGTATGTTCTCAAAACATTAGCATATATCTTCTCTATTATATGAAGTAAGTTACCTTACTCAATATGCCAGCTATGTATCCTGTCCTCTTTTGTACACCCTGTTTTTACCTTGCCAAGCTTGATGTGGTTTCTAAACACTCATGAGAAATGTTTTACTCACCTCCATGGCTGTTTTGAGGAATTGTGTCATACTATAGCTAGTGCAGACCATCAGCACTCCCATCCAGTCATATTCATCAACCATGGAATCTGCCAGCACTCGATATTTTTTCACTAACACAACCATTTCGTACTCTACATAATCCCCTTTAAGGCAGGTTTAGCTGTTGTTCATATTTTTTATGTGTGAGCATATGTACCTATGGCATATACATTAATAAATAGACAGCTATATACATCACAAATTTGACCATTTATGCCTATTTCCCATGTGGCTATTGTTTAAGGGAGGGGAGAGAAGGAACTGCAAGCTCTATTTACCAACCATTTATGACATCTAACCACGCCAAGATTGACATCATGGCAGATTACTTGGATTTCATGGACTGCAATGAACCAAATGGTTAGCAATCTGGAAGCTATGATGCTCAGTTCTTTGTCCATCAGAAGTTCACCAGAATGCATCACCCAGGGAGGAGGGAGGGAGGGAGGGGGGAAAATACCACTCCTCTCTCATTTCTGAATTTTACAGGGCACAAACTGAAACAGGCAAAGGGATCTGTAATGCATCATCTGCTTGTCTTTGGCTCAAGACATACCATCCAAAAGTTGTCTTTCATCCTATAGAGCATAACTGACTATTGTGACACCTGTGAACACTAGAGAGAGGAGCTGTTGAAAGTCCAGGCCATTATCAACCATCTATATCAATCAAGTAGTATACTTGGAAAAGAAATGGATCATGAAGAGAGGAAGCTGCAGTTAGAGGAAGAGAGTAGTCAACACAGGGAGGAAGCTGCAGTTGAGGAAGATAAGAGTCAACACAAGGAAGCTGCAGTTGAAGGATGATAGGAGTCAACACAAAGAAGAAGCTGCAGCTAGAGGAAGATAGGAGTCAACTCAAGGTGGAAGTTGCAGTTAGAGGAAGGTTGGAGTCAACATAGAGAGGAAGCTACAGTTAGAGGAAGAGAGGAGTCAATACAAGGAAGCTGCAATTAGAGGAAGAGAGGAGTCAACACAGAGAGGAAGCTGCAGTTGGAGGAAGAGAGGAGTCAATACAAGGTAGCTGCAGTTAGAGGAAGATAGGAGTCAATACAGAGAGGAAGCTGCAATTAGAGGAAGAGAGGAATCAACACAGAGAGGAAACCTTCAAGTTCAGGTTATTGAGAATGCCCCCCTCCAACCCCCCAAGCGTGTGGAAATACTCTGAAGCTGCACTGAATTGTGTCTCTCTTTGGCTACAACCTGTGAAGTCTATGAGCTGCATCACTAGCTTCAAGTGATGGTTATATCTTTTTGCTAAAAAGAATTGAAATCAAACTGTAGGGAATGGTTTACTCAGCTCTTTGTCAAGTCTAGTGGCTTGTGTAGGATGAAATTTCCTTTCATGTAATTAATAAGAGTTATAAGTTGTATGTGGGAAAACCAACAATATACTACAGTGCCAAGCAGATGTCTGTGTGGCATCCTACCAAATACAATATTCTGCTGAATGTGTCAGTTATAACTGTAATTAAACAAATTCTCAGTTGAATATTGAATTATAATGCTTTCTCAATAATATTATGATGACAGCCTGAACTTGAAACCATGATAATGAATTCCATTTTTTATTTGTTTGTTTGTCTATCTATCTATCTACATACCTACCTACCTACCTATCTATCTATTTATTAATTATTAAATCCCATTCACGTGCTGGACACATGTGCCAGGGTGTGGTTTGCATTACCCACCAGTAGATATCAAGCTCACATGTGTCTTAGCATCCAGAGCAACTAGCCAAAATATCGCGAGAGTAAATTTCAAGTTGATTGTTGAGAAAGTGATTGTAATATAATATCATACAAAAGTGTTAAAACACAACTACTCATTACTCTACACACACACATAGCAATGAAGCCTCTTCTATCTACTCTATTACTCTACACACACATAGCAATGAAGCCTCTTCTATCTACTCTATTATTCTACACACACATAGCAATGAAGCCTCTTCTATCTATTCTATTACTGTACACACACAAAGCAATGAAGCCTCTTCTATCTATTCTATTACTCTACACACAAATAGCAATGAAGCCTCTTCTATCTACTCTATTACTCTACACACACATAGCAATGAAGCCTCTTCTATCTATTCTATTACTCTACACACACATAGCAATGAAGCCTCTTCTATCTACTCTATTACTCTACAATGAAGCCTCTTCTATCTACTCTATTACTCTATACACACATAGCAATGAAGCCTCTTCTATCTATTCTATTACTCTACACACACATAGCAATGAAGCCTCTTCTATCTACTCTATTACACATAGCAATGAAGCCTCTTCTATCTACTCTATTACTCTACACACACATAGCAATGAAGCCTCTTCTATCTATTCTATTACTCTACACACACATAGCAATGAAGCCTCTTCTATCTATTCTATTACTCTACACACACATAGCAATGAAGCCTCTTCTATCTGCTCTATTACACTACACACACATAGCAATGAAGCCTCTTCTATCTATTCTATTACTCTAAACACACATAGCAATGAAGCCTCTTCTATCTACTCTATTACTCTACACACACATAGCAATGAAGCCTCTTCTATCTATTCTATTACTCTACACACACAAAGCAATGAAGCCTCTTCTATCTATTCTATTACTTTACACACACATAGCAATGAAGCCTCTTCTATCTATTCTATTACTCTACACACACATAGCAATGAAGCCTCTTCTATCTGCTCTATTACACTACACACACATAGCAATGAAGCCTCTTCTATCTATTCTATTACTCTAAACACACATAGCAATGAAGCCTCTTCTATCTACTCTATTACTCTACACACACATAGCAATGAAGCCTCTTCTATCTACTCTATTACACATAGCAATGAAGCCTCTTCTATCTACTCTATTACTCTACACACACATAGCAATGAAGCCTCTTCTATCTATTCTATTACTCTACACACACATAGCAATGAAGCATCTTCTATCTACTCTATTACTCTACACACACAAAGCAATGAAGCCTCTTCTATCTACTCTATTACTCTACACACACATAGCAATGAAGCCTCTTCTATCTACTCTATTACTCTACAATGAAGCCTCTTCTATATACACTATTACTCTACACACACATAGCAATGAAGCCTCTTCTATCTATTCTATTACTCTACACACACATAGCAATGAAGCCTCTTCTATCTACTCTATTACACATAGCAATGAAGCCTCTTCTATCTACTCTATTACTCTACACACACATAGCAATGAAGCCTCTTCTATCTATTCTATTACTCTACACACACATAGCAATGAAGCCTCTTCTATCTATTCTATTATTCTACACACACATAGCAATGAGGCCTCTTCTATCTACTCTATTACTCTACATACACATAGCAATGAAGCCTCTTCTATCTATTCTATTACTCTAAACACACATAGCAATGAAGCCTCTTCTATCTACTCTATTACTCTACACACACATAGCAATGAAGCCCCTTCTATCTATTCTATTACTCTACACACACAAAGCAATGAAGCCTCTTCTATCTATTCTATTACTCTACACACACAAAGCAATGAAGCCTCTTCTATCTATTTTATTACTCTACACACACATAGCAATGAAGCCTCTTCTATCTATTCTATTACTCTACACACACATAGCAATGAAGCCTCTTCTATCTATTCTATTACTCTACACACACAAAGCAATGACGCCTCTTCTATCTATTCTATTACTCTACACACACATAGCAATGAAGCCTCTTCTATCTACTCAATTCTCTACACACACATAGCAATGAAGCCTCTTCTATCTACTCTATTACTCTACAATAAAGCCTCTTCTATCTACTCTATTACTCTACAATGAAGCCTCTTCTATTACTCTACACACATAGCAATGAAGCCTCTTCTATCTATTCTATTACTCTACACACACATAGCAATGAAGCCTCTTCTATCTACTCTATTACTCTACACACACATAGCAATGAAGCATCTTCTATCTACTCTATTACTCTACACACACAAAGCAATGAAGCCTCTTCTATCTACTCTATTACTCTACACACACATAGCAATGAAGCCTCTTCTATCTACTCTATTACTCTACAATGAAGCCTCTTCTATATACACTATTACTCTACACACACATAGCAATGAAGCCTCTTCTATCTACTCTATTACACATAGCAATGAAGCCTCTTCTATCTACTCTATTACTCTACACACACATAGCAATGAAGCCTCTTCTATCTATTCTATTACTCTACACACACATAGCAATGAAGCCTCTTCTATCTATTCTATTATTCTACACACACATAGCAATGAAGTCTCTTCTATCTATTCTATTACTCTACACACACATAGCAATGAAGCCTCTTCTATCTACTCTATTACTCTACACACACATAGCAATGAAGCCTCTTCTATCTACTCTATTACTCTACACACACATACCTCTTCTATCTACTCTATTACTTTACACACACATAGCAATGAAGCCTCTTCTATCTATTCTATTACTCTACACACACAAAGCAATGAAGCCTCTTCTATCTACTCTATTACTCTACACACACATAGCAATGAAGTCTCTTCTATCTACTCTATTACTCTACACACACATAGCAATGAAGCCTCTTCTATCTATTCTATTACTCTACACACACATAGCAATGAAGCCTCTTCTATCTATTCTATTACTCTACACACACAAAGCAATGAAGCCTCTTCTATCTACTCTATTACTCTACACACACATAGCAATGAAGCCTCTTCTATCTATTCTATTACTCTACACACACATAGCAATGAAGCCTCTTCTATCTACTCTATTACTCTACACACACATAGCAATGAAGCCTCTTCTATCTACTCTATTACTCTACACACACATAGCAATGAAGTCTCTTCTATCTACTCTATTACTCTACACACACATAGCAATGAAGCCTCTTCTATCTATTCTATTACTCTACACACACAGCAATGACTATCTATTCTATTACTCTACACACACATAGCAATGAAGCCTCTTCTATCTATTCTATTACTCTACACACACATAGCAATGAAGCCTCTTCTATCTACTCTATTACTCTACACACACATAGCAATGAAGCCTCTTCTATCTATTCTATTACTCTACACACACATAGCAATGAAGCCTCTTCTATCTATTCTATTACTCTACACACACATAGCAATGAAGCCTCTTCTATCTACTCTATTACTCTACACACACATAGCAATGAAGCCTCTTCTATCTATTCTATTACTCTACACACACATAGCAATGAAGCCTCTTCTATCTATTCTATTACTCTACACACACATAGCAATGAAGCCTCTTCTATCTATTCTATTGCTCTACACGCACATAGCAATGAAGCCTCTTCTATCTATTCTATTACTCTACACACACATAGCAATGACTATCTATTCTATTACTCTACACACACATAGCAATGACTATCTATTCTATTACTCTACACACACCTAGCAATGACTATCTATTCTATTACTCTACACACACATAGCAATGACTATCTATTCTATTGCTCTACATGCACATAGCAATGAAGCCTCTTCTATCTACTCTATTAATCTACACACACATAGCAATGACGCCTCGCCTATGTCATATTGAATTCTATTTTAGTGAACTGCTCCATTCCAAATGTGACTGCTGATGTGAGAGTGTGGCCCTTCACTGACACTACTGAAGGAGCTACTATTATATACAGTTGTTCAGATGGGTACTTACCACAAACTAACCAGACATCTCAGTGCACACAAGCTGGTGGTAGTGGGTATTGGGTTCCTTACCCAGCACCAAGCTGTTCAAGTGAGTTATTAATCTTGCTATTATATGTGTGTTCTGTTAACATTGTAATATTTGTTAGTTGTGTGCAGTGTTCTGCCCTCTCTTATGGCTATCCCACTGCAAGCTAATGAAAGTCATCCATATGTGGAAGGAGATGTGGTGAACTTTCAGTGTCTGTTTGGCTTGAGTCCTGCAGATGTAATGAATGTTACATGCACTATGGAAGGAAGTTGGAGGCCTGACCCACAACATCTGAACTGCTCGAGTACAACTGAAGACACTACTGCAATCCAAACTGCTCGAGGTGTGTACCTTAGTTAGTAATACTTCTATACTTGTTATGTCGGTGGGGAAAGTTCATTTGAAGAAATGGTGTATGAAATAATGTTCATTTAATATGCAAGTGGAAGATTCCTTCTGGTGCTCAAGTAAGAACATGGTCTATTACTGTGCTAGTAGAACATCTTTAAAGATTTGTCTCTAGGCTATAGTAAATATTGTGTAAACAAGTGATAGTAGCTACTGTAATAGTCCTGAATTGTTCACATTCAGCACATGGTGTGCTGCATATAAAGAGTCCCCCTGACCTCTCTAGTTGATACTCATCCTGTAGTCTGCAAGAGACCAAAGGATTACCTGATCCTAACATAGAACAACAGCAGAAGATTTCAATATCTTCTTGTGGCAACAACTAATATGTGCAGGCACATACTTGCTAGGCACATACTTGCAAGGGGAAATGTGCTGACTAGTGATGAACTTGTGAATGCAAATAGTTGAAGGTAGAACCTTTTCAAAGTTTGCTCACTTGAATATATTCTCTCAGTGACTAAAATAGCTACTTAGAATTTCATCCACATTGTAAGTATAATATTTTGATGTGCATGATGCTCAACTAAAACCAAAATTGAACATATTTCTGATGTGTTACATCTGTGATGGTCACCAAGCATGAAACTAGGGGCGTGACCTTTGCTATATTCGAGACTGCAATGATATGCATGGCTACCCATTGCTTGCAAAGTCCTGCCATGCAAGCAAGAGATGAACAGCTGAAGAGATCTATTAGCAGTCAGCAAGCATAGTTGAGGTTGAAAAAATATTATCCTGAAAGATATGCTCCCTTTTATTGAGAACAAGTTTCACTGTATCGATATTTTGCAGATCTGCTACAATGAGGACTTGAAATTCCATGCTTCCTGGCTGTGTGTCCACCAATCCAAGATCTTTATAATATCTTCACAAACAAAGCTAGTTTTTATTCAAAATTATATTTCAAAATGCAATGTTGACACTCCAAAAACGCCTCTATGCACACACTAACTGATGTATGGTGTGTGTATAGAGCCTTTTTGGTGTGTTACACACACTTTTTTCTTCTTTCAGTGTGTGCTTCTTCACTCATCTTGGGAATTGCTTGTTTCAGAGATTTTTGTTTGAGTTGCTTCCCTACTAGCATTACATCATGATGATGAGAATCAAAACTGTAAAGATTTGTACTTAATAAGGCATCAGCTAGGGTTAGGACTGTGGCAATCGCTAGAGTTAAGGGTAGGCAATAGCTAGGGCTGAGTCTGTGGCTGGAGTTAACACTATCTAACAATACTAGTCATCTTGGTGGTGTAATTTTGTGATTTTTGTGTAGCTATTTGTTGCTTGTAGGGACTACATACTTTCTTGTGATATTTGTAGCTCTTTTTACTTCAGCTTTGTCAGAGAAGTAACTTCAGATGATGTTCACTTTAGCCCTTACAATCATGTAGTTGATCCCTTGCAATCATGTGATCCATCTCTTGCAATCATGTAGTTGATCCCTTGCAATCATGTGATCTATCCCTTGCAATCATATAATCGATCCCTTGCAATCATGTAGCCCTCACAATCATGTAGTCTATCTCTTGCAATCAAGTGATCCATCCCTTGCAATCATGTAGTCCATCTCTTGCAATCATGTGATCTATCCCTTGCAATAGTCGATCCCTTGCAATCATGTAGCCCTTACAATCATGTCGTTCATCCCTTGCAATCATGTGATACATCCCTTGCAATCATGTAGTCAATCCCTTCCAATCATGTAGTCCATCCCTGGCAATCATGTGATACATCCCTTGCAGTGGTGTAGTCCATCCCTTTAAATCATGTAGTCCATCCCTGGCAATCATGTGATTGATCTCTTACAATCATGTAGTCCACCCTTTGCAATCATGTTCTCCAACCCTTGCAATCATGTTCTCCAACCCTTGCAATCATGTTCTCCAACCCTTGCAATCATGTTCTCCAACCCATGCAATCAATTTATCCACCCCTGGGTTAGTAAAACAATATCTCGAAGCTCAAAACTACTTCAACTCGATTGGTTTGTGTTAATCATAAGAAAATTACTAACTATTTCAAGATTACTGAATGATCAATTCACAAACTACAGCATTGATTATGTACAGTTTAAATCTGGGATATTAATACTATAATGAAGTAAACACTTAATTACATCAATATACAGTTAGCAATTACCGGTATATATTTGTGTGTATGTGCAGTGAATGTGCCTGTAGTTGTTGCTGGTATATGTTTCTTCATGCTTGGGCTGTTGTGTGGAGCAGCTGCAGGAGTGGGTGCAGTCATCATCTATATCAAATGTAGCAGGGAGACCTGCCCATCCTCCAGCCAGCCCCAACCTCCTGCTCCACTCTATGATGACATAGAGCTACCCACTACTACTGAACACAAACTGGAACTTAAGCATAATGTAGCTTATGGACATGTCAATTAAAATACGTTGGTATAGTATTTTATATAACATTGATGTTGAATAATCAATAAACCATAATCAGTTCCTTATAACTGCCAGTATATGATCACGCAGGGAAGAGTATACTCGCATGTCTGACATGTTAATTCTTATAAAAACAAATATAATATCGGAGCTAAGGGTCAAACGAATGGGCGATGTTCCACTTCCATAATATATTTTCCATCATGCAGATGGTTTGCGTCAAAAAAGATGAGATCTCTGTGAGTACTTGCAGTCCACTTGCAGTCCACACATGAACATCTTAGTGAAAATGAACAGAGTTGGGACAATTTCAATCTAGTGAGCATGTTAGATTTAGGCCACCCACTTCTAGTACATTTAACATGGGACTTACTATATATCTATATACAATTGTTTGTGACACACGAGAAACCATACACTAGTTTTAAATGCTAATACAAATTATTAACTATGAAGCTTGTAGAGTTCTAATGCTTTCAATTAAGAACACTCCCCTTATCTGGACACAATTTTAAATAAGCCAAGACCAAAGTGTAATTGTTAGGATAGGTATAACCAAAACCCTATAGAAGTAGTTAGGAGAATAACACATGTAGCTATGTGTAATAGATGAGTCAAGTGTTGCCTGAGATTTGACACACAAAGACTATAAACTAACACTGGATAAAAGCTAGCTCCCTGCTTGCTTCCTTGGGCTTAATCATAGATCTGTAGGTGAGGGGAGAGGGTTACTCACCCAAAGGAGTGGATGACAGTGGTGATTCCAAGAGTGAACTCTGCCTCTATGAAGCAATCATTGGGTAGGGACTCAAGGGGGACTCTGTTAGATACTTAGTAGCACGAGAACGATTCTTAACAAAGCACACTTCCGGTGTCCCGGTATTACAACATACTTCCGGTATCCCGGTATTACAACATATATGACATCTCCCTTTATTACAAGCTATAGTAAAGTTCTTACATTATTATCTTTGCCTAGTTCATCACATAGTCCTTGTACTTTGCTGGGGGGTTGGTTTGTCTGCCACTTTGGGTGATGTGTCTCGGGACACTTGGTGTAGTTGACTCAGCGACAACTTTAGTGGTTGGATCTGTGTTTGGTGGCTTAAGGATGCCATCAGCCTCTGCTGCTCTTGGGACGGAGTTGGCTGGTGCTGGCTTTGCGAGTATCCTTGTAGATGGAAATTCCAACACATTCCGAGTCGGTACCTTGAAATGGGAAGCACACTTCCGTAGGTTGACATGGTTTCGGCGTAGTTTGTGGATACCCGTATCGATGATGTAGGAGAGTGGTGTGTCATGTTTGCCCACCACATTGACTTTTGTGACTTCAACTGGCTTGGAGTTGTATACAGCACTTTGTCACCTGGTTCAAATCCATCGTAGTTAGCCTTTCTGGCATTGATTACAACTTTGCGACTTTTTGACTTTTTCCACAGGCACACAGTTTGCACGGCTCTTTCAGCTTCCCCATTGGATTGAGGGTAATGAGGGCTTGAAGTAGTGTGTTGGATACGTTTTTCTTGAAGAAACTTCTGAACTCTGCGCTAGACTACTGGGGACCGTTGTCAGTAGTCCGAGCATCTGGAAATCCATGTGTGGTGAAAACATTCATCATGGCTTCAATGAGCGATTTGCTCGTTAGATCTTCCAGCTTTTCCACAGCTATCCACTTGCTGAAGTAGTCCACTAGCACTACATAGTGCTCCTGATGGAATTCAAAGATGTCTGAAGCTACCTGAGCCCAAGGCCTTTCTGGAATCTGCCTCCATGTCATTGGTTGTGGAGTTTGCCTTCATGTTCTCCTGGCACTCTTGGCAGTTCTCGATCATTTGTTCTATTCTGTCATTGAGGCCTGGCCAGTAGCAGCTCTCTCGGGATCTAGCTTTGCACTTTACAATGCCCAAGTGTGAGGCATGGATGTGCTTGAGTGCATAGTCACGCATTGATGGAGGGATTACTATCCTTTCTCCCTTGTACAGGATTCCATCAACATGTCCATTTGTTCACGAAATGGCCAATATTGCTTCACTTCCTCAGGTAGTTGTGACTTCACTTGCTGCCAGCCATTGAGAACTACTGTCATCAGCATTCTCAATTCCTCAGATGTTTTCTGTCTGAACTCTTCTGACTTCTCCTCTGAAACTGATACTTTATGTATCATGCAAGTTTCTTCTGCTTCATCTATCTTCTCCATGTCAGGTAGATTAGCTCGGCTGAGGGTGTCAGCTAGTTGCATCTCAACACCTTTCCTGTACTCAACAGTCAGATCATAGATGCTGAGTCGGAGCAACATACTTTGGAGGCGTTGTGGGGCTGCAAGCAGTGGCTTTTTTTAATATGACTTCAAGTGGTTTGTGGTCTGTTTCCACCATTACATGCTTGACATAGAAGTATGTGTGGAATTTCTTGCATGAGAACTCTATTGCTTTGAGCTCCTTTTGGATTTGAGAGTATCGTTGCTCAGTGTTATTCAGTGCTCGTGAGGCATATGCGATGACTTTGCCTTCTTGAACTAAGGCTGCTCCAAGGGTGTAACTGCTGGCATCACATTGGATTACAGTCGGCTTTTCAACATCATAGTAGGCCAATGTGCATGCTTCTACGCACATCTGTTTGAGCTTTCCGAATGCCTTTATCTGGGGCTTGTTCCAGTAGAATTCTGCATTCTTGATCACATCTCTTAGAGGCTTGTCTACTTCACTCATCTTCGGAAGGAACTTGTTCAGGTAAGTCATAAAACCTAGGAATCTACATACATCCTCTTTGGATGTTGGAGCCGGCATTTGTTATTGCTCGTAATTTCTCGGGATCTGGTTGTGCTCCCTTGTCAGTTATTATGTGACCAACATACTTGATTCTGCTTTGGTGGAGCTTGCATTTTTCGAGATTCAGTTTCAGGTTCCACTCAGTGGATCTACGTAGAACTTGCTTGAGAACTTTGTCATGTTATTCTAATGTCTTGCCTGATATTATTATGTCGTCCATGATTGCTGTAGCTCCTTCAATGCCTTCCAACATACTGTCCATGGTCCGTTGGTAAATCTCTGGTGCACTCTTTATTCTAAATGGAAGTCTCAGCCACCAAAAGCGTCCCTCTGGTGTGTTGAACGTAGTTAGGTACGATGAGTCTTCATCAAGTGGCAGCTGGCAGAACCCTGACTTATCATCCAGTGTGCTAAAGTACTTGGCTCCATTCAGGTCACTCATGACCTGCTCCACTGTTTTCATTGGGTAGATCGACCTCTTGATAGCTTTATTCACATTACTTGGGTCGAGACAGATGCGTATCTTCCCCTTTCTCCGTGGAACTGACCCAGTCTGTTGGTTCTGTGACCTTTGTTATGAAGCCCTCCTCTTCCATCTCTTTGATCTTCTTTTTAATTTGTAGGATAAGAGCTTTTGGCTGTGACCTTGGGCCATGTACTACTGGCTTCACTGTAGGGTCTATGTCAAGTGTCACTACAATGGGCTTGATGTCTGTGGTGTTGTTCACTTCAGGGCACACGTCCTCCGGTTTGACTTCGTCAGTCTTTGGCTGGTCTAGGACTGTTTTGTGTACTCTCACAATCAGTCCAAGTGCTACACATGCTTTGTGTGACAGTAGGGGCACTTGTTTAATGTGTACCACAAAGAAGGTCAGCATCCTCTTACTCTGTATCTTGCAGATAATTGGATTGTTCCCATTGGCTTCAGTTTGTCTCTGGTATATGATGACAGCACCCGATCTGTGGGGTTGAGATGGTTTATAGAGAATCTTCCAATTCCAGAGCATGTGTTCCCTTCTTTTTGCGAAAACACATTGCCGAGTAGTGTCCTGTGCCACCGCAATTGTAGCATTTCTGCCCTTTTGCTGGACATTGTTCATGGGTGCTTGTGTTACCACACTTAGTGCACATTGACCCATCCCGTTTCTTTCCAAATATATATCGACTTACTTTGGATTTGTCACTGTGTCGTTTCTGTTTGTTCCTGTAAGTTTTGCTTTCCCCTTCATTGCATGAATAGATGCATCTTCTCCTTTGGAGAATTCTCTGAGGCTCTCCCTGGAGGTTTCGTGGGTCTGACCAATCTCGATAGCTTTTTCGATAGTTAGGTTGTCTCCTTCATCTAGACATTTCTCTCGAACTCTGTCATGTAAGCAGTGGAACATGATTGCATCACGTACCTGACGGTCAGCATCTAGATACCCACAATCTTTAACTAGAATGTTCAGATCAGTGACGAAGTTGTCGAAGGTCTCAGTGTTAGATTGCTTCCTTTTGTCCAATTTGAAGCTTGCTCTGATTTGGTTCTTGCGTGGTGCAGTGTACTCGTCGAACTTTTCAATGTTGTGGGCTAGCTTGTATTTGTCAGCTGGCGCAATGGTAAAGTTCTCATGGATTTCTCTACCACGCTCCCCGACATAAAGCAGGAGGTATGCAACTCTCTCCCTCTCTGATTTGGACACAGGCAGTAGCAGTCGAAGTGTTTCTTGAACCTGCTCAACTCTCTATTAAGATCCTCTGCCTTCCAGTTCACGTTGGGAACTGCTAGCTTTAGCTCAGCCATTTTACTCACAATTCTACTGCTATATAGCGTTAGCTACCCAAGTCTTTTTTACCTCTGACACCATGTTAGATACTTAGTAGCACGAGAATGAAGCACACTTCCGGTATCCCGGTATTACAACATACTTCCGGTATTACAACATATATGACAGACTCTGCCTCTATTACGGGATCATTGGGCAGGCTTAATTCTTCCTCTGTTAGGGGGAGCATTGACAGGAATTATCGAGGGAGACCGATTTATACATCATTGGGCGGGGCTCTTGAGGCTTAACTCTTCCTCTGGGCATTGACAAGGACTCTTGAGAGAGACTAATTTATACATCAGTGGGTGGGGTCCTTGAGGCTTAACTCTTCCTCTGCTAGGGGGGCATTGACAGGGACTCTTGAGGGAGACTGATTTATACGTCATTGGGCGGAGGCTTAACTCTTCCTCTGTTAGGGGGGCATTGACAGGGACTCTTGAGGGAGACTGATTTATACATTATTGGGCGGGTTTTTTGAGGCTTAACTCTTCCTCTGCTAGGGGGGCATTGACAGGGACTCTTGAGGGAGACTGATTTATATATCATTGGGCGGGTTCTTGAGGCTTAACTCTTCCTCTGCTAGGGGGGCATTGACGGATTCTTGAGGGAGACTGATTTATACATCATTGGGTGGAGTTCTTGAGGCTTAAGTAACTACCTTTGAGGATAACTGAGTACATGTAGTATGTGTTTTTTTTCCATAATAATTAACTAAAAATATATATATCAGATTTAGGCAAATTTTTTAGTAGCTTTACAAACTATATATATACAGATATAATGCACATACAATGTTTACGGTTTCAATGATGATGATGAACAACAATATATTTTACTATGGGACAGAAATATTGATGCCATAAGTGATGGCTGAATGTATGTGATGTAATAATGCAAGTTCCTCATTTGGTCTAGAGTTTGAGGGATTATGACATTTAGAATATCATTTGAGCATTCCTATTGATTATTGGACATTGATGTGATAGCTTTTGTTTAAATCATAGAAAGTATTACCGTAAAATGGCGAGATTTGCAGCAGCAAAGTGTTATTGTTTTCTAGATAATGCAAAAGGCTAAATATGTGAGTATTTATTGTTATTATATTATGAACTTTACATATGACAATACAGGATGGGGGGTAAGGACCAGGTATTGGGCGAAACATGTTGCCTTATTGACAGACTTACAACAAGAGCTGGTGTAATTGGACCAAAAAAAAGAACAAAAAAACAAGTTACAGTATACAGCTATCTCTAGTTGAAGTATATGGCTATCTCTAGTTGAAGAATATGGCTAACTCTAGTTGAAGTATATGGCTATCTCTAGTTGAAGTATATGGCTATCTCTAGTCGAAGAATATGGCTATCTCTAGTTGCTATCTCTAGTTGAAGTATATGACTATCTCTAGTTGAAGTATATGGCTATCTCTAGTTGAAGTATATGGCTGTCTCTAGTTGAAGTATAATTATGGCTATCTCTAGTTCAAGAATATGGCTATCTCTAGTTGAAGTATATGGCTATCTCTAGTTCAAGAATATGGCTATCTCTAGTTGAAGTATATGGCTATCTCTAGTTCAAGAATATGGCTATCTCTAGTTGAAGTATATGGCTATCTCTAGTTGAAGTATATGGCTATCTCTAGTTGAAGTATATGGCTAGGGCTAGGGCTAGGGCTAGGGCTATCTCTAGTTCAAGAATATGGCTATCTCTAGTTGAAGTATATGGCTATCTCTAGTTCAAGAATATGGCTATCTCTAGTTGAAGTGGCTATCGCTATCTCTAGTTGATATCTCTAGTTGAAGTATATGGCTATCTCTAGTTGAAGAATATGGCTATCTCTAGTTGAAGTATGTGGCTATCTCTAGCTGAAGTATACGGCTATCTCTATATGGCTATCTCTAGTTGAAGTATATGGCTATCTCTAGTTGAAGTATACGGCTATCTCTAGTTGAAGTATATGGCTAGTTGAAGTATATGGCTATCTCTTTGAAGTATATGGCTATATATCTCTAGTTGAAGTATATGGCTATATATCTCTAGTTGAAGTATATGGCTATCTTTAGTTGAAGTATATGGCTATCTCTATTTGAAGTATATGGCTATCTTTAGTTGAAGTATATGGCTATCTCTAGTTGCTATCTCTAGTTGACTATCTCTAGTTGAAGTATATGGCTATCTCTAGTTGAAGTATATGGCTAACTCTAGTTGAAGTATATGGCTATCTCTAGTTGAAGTGGCTATCTCTAGTAGAAGTATATGGCTATATATCTCTAGTTGTAAGTATATGGCTATCTCTAGTTGAAGTATATGGCTAACTCTAGTTGAAGTATATGGCTATCTCTAGTTGAAGTGGCTATCTCTAGTTGAAGTATATGGCTATCTCTAGTTGAAGTATACAGCTGAAGTATATGGCTATCTCTAGTTGAAGTATATGGCTATCTCTAGGATTATCATAGAAGAAGTGTATGCTATGGATTTATAAGTATGCCCCATGAATTAAACTATACTTTATATAGCAAGTTTGCATCATGTAATTAAGTGCATCTTAATAGAGTATTTCATGACACCTCACAAGCTCCAAAGTGGTGTGCCAGATGTTAAGCCTCTCAATGTTTAGTGCACAATAAAGAGTAAAGTGTTGTTATCGCTGTCACATGCTCTGCCTGTGCAACCCTGTCATTTATGCTTTCTTGGTTGGTAAAGCTGCCACCAGGTAGCTGTCTAGCTACTACTGTACTTGATAACTTGTTATAAGGTAAGCTTATTATTAACATGGACAACAACTGAGAAACACTATTGCTCACAATGACCGACTACTGCACAACTCCTTTAATTGGGAGCTGCCAGGCCTCTTACGGATTTGCTAATCATATTCATACCCAATCAACACTAGTTAATTACATTCTACAGGGTGGTATATGTGTGCAATTAAAAACAGTCATGTCTCAGGTGGCCCTGTGACACGCTGGTGTTACAAACTTTTCTACTTTCATTGAAAAAGAAAAATGCATTGCATAGAGGATGTCTATACTGTGTCTGTCCCAGAATTATCTTCATCCCCTAGCAGAACAATTTGTCAAAAAAGGGTGTCCAACTCTACTTCCAGCTCCTAAAATCACTTTTTTCCTTTGCTCAAATAAGCACCTAGTCAGTTAAGCACTGCTTTTTATGCAGCTTGGTGTTCGAGGCAGCCGATTTTATAGTATCTGATCATGCAATTCAATGAGGCCTTGCCAGACTCTGTTGAGCCGTTACTTTGCTGTATAAGAAAGACACTAATTTTTTAATCCTAATAATCCTGCTAACCATCCTTACCATCCTTTCCTTGAATAAGGGAAGAAAAGTTTGGAAGCATTATAGCTACTGCTCTAGAAGACTGTTCTTAAACAGCTATACTCCTGTAAATGATCTGCAGTAAGATTAGCTCTCCTACTAACACTGGCTAGTATTTAGCCATTCCTAGCAATTATGAATTCAGATGCCACTACTACCATCCTAGCAAACTCAGCTAAGTCTATATAGCATACACATCTATATAACTTGACCCAGAGCCTTCTGCTATTAGCTAATAAAATAGAATATTTGTAGATATTATAAAGCTTATGTATTTATTACCTTGAAAAGTTACCTGGACTCAGTAAAAATAAAGAAGAAACATCTTTGATCAAGACTCTCTCCTGCAGTTATTCAGTACCTGAACATTCACTCATCTAACTATAAGCCTGAACCACTGATGATGTAGTCAGACAGCCGCATGAAGAAAAAAGGGGGTGTGGAAATTGATACTGGATCCCGGGATTCCAGGCAACACAACATACAAGATGTATGTCGTTTCTAATGTTGCAACCAATGGTTGTGCTAAAAAAATGACTGCTCATCCACATTTTGCCTCCTCCAGACTGATAACCATACGGAGAAAATTCTAAAGGCTCAGATCCACTCAAGTTGCAGACCTCTTGCCTCCTCTTACCAGCCCATAAATACACCCTGTATTGCACTCTGACTATCTTTCAAAAGCATATGATTGAATCTGAAAGTAATAAGTAGATAGTGAAAGCAAAGGAAGTCTAGCTCATCTTATTCAAGACGATCAAAGTCAGCATAAATACACTTTTGAAATTGAGGGTAATGTGTTCATCCACAAATCATTGTTTAATATCTCGTAGCTTATTGTTAATAATTTAACCCCAAAGGAAGGTAATTCATATGTCCCTAATAAGATTAATAGAACTCATTATGCATACATGTAACTCATTAGTGCTGGCTGCTTCCATGCACACATGTAACTCATTAATGCTGGCTGTAGTTATGCAGATGTGTAACTCATTAGTTCTGGGTGTAGTTGTGGATACATTAATACTGGCTGTTGCCAGTACATGCACACATGTAACTCATTAGTGCTCTTGCCATGCACACATGTAACTCATTAATGCTGGCTTCTGCCGGTCTCATATTTAATTCAGTAGTACTTATAGTTGCCATGCACACATGTGACTCATTAGTGCTAGGTTGCCATGCACATGTAACTCTGGCTGTTGCCATGCACACATGTAACTCATTAATGCTGGCTTCTGCCGGTCTCATATTTAATTCAGTAGTACTTATAGTTGCCATGCACACATGTAACTCATTAGTGCTCTGTTGCCATGCACATGTAACTCTGGCTGTTGCCATGCACACAAGTAACTCATTAATGCTGGCTTCTGCCGGTCTCATATTTAATTCAGTAGTACTTATAGTTGCCATGCACACATGTAATTCATTAGTGCTCTGTTGCCATGCACACATGTAACTCATTAGTGCTATGTTGCTATGCACACTTGTAACAGATTAGTGCTAGCTGTTGCCATGATGTAACTCATTAGTAGCCACACACTGGCTGTAGCAGGTAACTCACTAATGCTGGCTGTTGCTGGCCATACACGTAATTTACTAGTACTGGTTGTTGCTATGCACACTTGCTGTTTATTGCCATTCATTCAGTAGTGCTGTCTCTAGCCTTGCACACAGTAACTCATTCCTGCTGTACACTGTACATGTAAGTCATTAGTGCAGATATATAATTGCACAATTGAAACTCATTAGTGCTGGCTGTAGCTGTTTACACATGAAACTCATTAGTGCTGGCTGTAGCATGAAACTCATTAGTGCTGGCTGTAGCATGAAACTCATTAGTGCTGGCTGTAGCTGTTCACACATGAAACTCATTAGTGCTAGGTAGCTATGCAGACTTAAATTTTTAGTAGACATAATCAATTAGTGCTGGCTGTTGCCATGCACATACTTATCTCACTAGTGCTGATTGTAGCTCTGCACATACTTAACTCATTAGTGCTAGCTGTGGCTGTGCACCATGTAACTCATTAGTGATGGCTGTAAACATGCTCAGATGTAGCTAATTGATATAATTTTAATTATTGTTGTTGTTTTAATTTTTAATTTTTATTATTGTTGTTGTTTTAATTTTTGTTGTTGCCTTTTTATTGTTGTTGTTGTTATTGTTGTTATCGTTGTTGTTATCGTTAGAGTATTAATAATAATAGTAGTAGTAGTAGTAGTAGTTGTTGTTGTCATTGTTGTTGTTCTTCTTCTTCAACTTCTTCTTATTATTATTGTTGTTATTGTTAGATTTATAATAACAATAATAATAATAGTAGTAGTTATTGGAGGAGTAGTAGCAGCAGTAGTTGTTTTTCTTTTTCTTGTTGTTGTTGCTGTTACTGTTGCTTTTGCTGTTGTTGTTGTTACTGTTACTTTTGCTGTTGTTGTTTTTGTTGTTGCTGTTACTGTTGCTTTCGCTGTTGCTGTTGTTGTTGTTTGTAAAAAAAAAATTGTGATTCCCAGATCACTAGTTATCTTCCAGATTCAGAAAATATAGAAGGGATCCTCTTACCTAGACATCAGTGAAGCTTACAACAGTGTGTGGAGGGATGGTTTGTGGTCTACAATGAGACAAGCACAGTGGAGATGAAATATGTACGAATGAGTGAGCGAATGCTTCTAAATAAAGTGGAAACTAAGACAGAGGTCAGTCAATGTGGTTTGGGAAAGAGGAATTAGAGGCAGGGGTTTCCTTTGACATCAGCTATTCAACATATATGTGTCAAGAATATTGGATAAACTCGAGGGAGCTGAGCTGGGATTGAAGGTGGATGGTCCATGGTGTAGTGCATTGCTTTATGCTGAGGATATTGTGCTTTTGGCAAACTCAGAGTTGAATGGAAAGCATTAATTAATGAGCAGGATGGAATTGAGAGAGCTGGTATGTGGATGTGATATTTTGAGAGAGTGGGCACCAAGAGGTAGGTGGCATCGTTGCTTGGGAAGGAAGTGGAGGGTATCAGTAATCAGATTGATGGTGGAAGTTTGTGGGTGCATGTTGTGAAGTATTGGCAGAGGAAGAAGGGGTCGGATTTATGATCTCCCTACACAACTTCTACATAATAAAGTAGTACAACTCATTTATAAGAACATAGGACATCAATTTAATGTGTATATGTCATAGTGTATATTACAGCACAAAATGTCTTACCTCATTTACTGTTATTATATATTTATTTTTGTACTGCACTGCACTGGGGTGAGATGGTCAAGAGGGACACAGCATGTTAAAGATTTAAGGCTATGCCTACTAACTAGTCCGTTTGTATTGTTTTAGTTGTGGCTTTTTTGGATTGACTAAAAG
The DNA here is from genome assembly GCA_028752905.1 of Cladorhizidae sp. MBARI D1340-BT2. Taxonomy (NCBI): domain Eukaryota; kingdom Metazoa; phylum Porifera; class Demospongiae; order Poecilosclerida; family Cladorhizidae; species Cladorhizidae sp. MBARI D1340-BT2. Next base: position 16,091,182 of record JAQNBH010000018.1, read on the forward strand.
TACAATAATAATAATCTACCTCTTACTTTAAATTTTTAACTTGAAATGCTCTAGCCTACATTAGGAATAAGTGTTGTGTAGTGATAGCCAGCTCACACCATGTGATGCTAACCAAAACCTCACATGAGGGTAGCAGATAATAATTATAAATATCTTACCATTATATTTATAGCTATTCAGGAACAAAATGTTCTGAACATAAATTTAATATATTGCAGTTAGTTGCAAGAATGAGTAAGCAAACAATAGTTACATAGTAATATGTAATGCTATGTCTACAACATCATTTAAAATCCATCCAGCAGCACCTCCTTTTTTTTTTAGTGTGAAGGGATTCAGAGAAGTTCCCAGTAGTATAGCTTTGTAGCTTTTCTCAGCAAGGAAACAGCAGTAGAGTCATGCAAAAGGCAGCTGTGGACCATAATCATTAGCTGCTTTTGTCAGTGTTTATTAATTCTTTGTATTCCAAAGTCAATGGAATGGTATAAAAAAATTTAATTAAAAGTTATATGAGAAGATGAATGTGGAATCAATTAATAGGGCCCTGGCAGTGCAACATGCTGTATTTCATTGAATAGAGAAAGCAACTTCTATCTAATTTCAGCCAAATTTACATGTGTTTTACAGTTCAAGGCATTTACTGTGCAACGACATATTTATTGAACTCGGCTGGTCAGACATTGAGCATATGGCATCAGTATATGTAGTATCCTAGTCTGATAGTTGCTATTCTTGTCTACAGAGGTTCCTCTTTGCCTTAATCCTTTCTGACATGTTTGAGTGTTTTGAGTGAAAACTGTCTCATTAATGTCCAAATGAGCACATTAGGTTCCTTTTTAACATTATGAAAAACTTTCTACTGATTAAATGACAGAAAACTGCTTTTAGTGAAAATATCCCCTTTTTAACTGAAAGAAGCTCTTTTTTGCTTGAATTGCAACGTTTTTGAGTGTTTTGATGTTTGAGCTCATTATTTAGTTTCCTTTTTAAAATTATTAAACTCTTTAAATGACAGAAAACTGCTTTTGGTGAAAATTACTCTCTTTTTTAACCTAAACAAGCACTTTTTTCTCTAATTGGGACACTTTTGAGTGTTTTGAGAAAAACGGTCTCAATTAGCTCATTCTTGTCAAAATGGGCACATTAGGTTCCTTTTTAACATTATGAAACTTTAAAATGACAAAAAACTGCTTTTAGTAAAAATATCTCGAAAAGAAGCTATTTTTTTGTTCCTATTAGGGTAGGGTGTTCTTGAGTGTTTTGAGGAAAAACTGTCTGAAATACCTCATTCTTGTCATAATGGGAAATTAGTTCCCTTTTTAACATTATGAAACTCTTTCTACTCTTGCAAAGACAGACAACTGCTTTGGTGAACATTTCTCTCCTTTTTAACCAAAAGAAGCTCTTTTTTGTTCCAATTCAGATGTCTTGAAATGTTTTGAGGAAAAAGTGTCTGAAATAGCTCACTCTTGTCAAAATTGGCACATTAGATTCCATTAGATTCCTTTATAAAATTATGAAACTCTTTCTATGAGAGAAAACTTCTTTTGGTGAAAATAATTTCTCCCCTTTTTAACTCTTTTTTTGTTCCAATTGAGATGTTCTTGACTGTTTTGAGGAAAAACTGTCTGAAATAGCACATTCTTGCCAAAATAGGCACTTTAGGTTCCTAGTTAACATTATGAAACTTTTTCTACTCTCTAAATGACAGAAAACTGCTTATGGTGAAAATTTCTCCCCTCTTTATCTATTTTTTGCTCCAGTTGGGATGTTTTTCAGTCTTTATCTTAAATAGCTCATTCTTGTCAAAATGGGCACATTAGGTTCCCTTTAAACTTTAAGAAACTCTTTAAATGACAGAAAACTGCTTTTGTTGAGAATTGCTCCCCATTTTAACCAAACCAAAACAATTCTCCAAATGGGACGATTTAGAATTTATAGGCTCATTCTTGCCAAAATGGGCATATTAGGTTCCTTTTTAACATTATGAAACACTTTGCACTCTTTAAATAACAGAAAACTGCTTTTGATGAAAAAATGCTCTTTTTTGCTCCAATTGGAATGTTCTTGAGTGTTTGGAGTGAAAACCATCTGAAAATGAACACATTAGGTTCCTTTTTAACATTATGAAATTCTTTATAATCTTTATACGAGCCCTTTTTAACCCAAAATATATATCTGTTTTGCTCCAATTGAGATGTTTTTGAGTTTTTAAGGAAAAACTCTCTGAAATAGCTCATTCTTGTCAAAATGGGTTCTTTATTAACATTATGAAACTTTTTCTACTACAGAAAACTGCTTTTGGTGAAAATTTCTCCCTGCTATTTTTGGCTCCAGTTGGGACGTTTTTCAGTCTTTGGAGAAAAAACTGTCTTAAATAGCTCATTCTTGTCAAAATGGACATATTAGGTTCCTTTTAAACTTTATGAAACTCTTTAAATGACAGAAAACTGCTTTTGTTGAGAATTCCTCCCCTTTTTAACCAAAACAAGCACTTTTTCGCTCCAATTGGGACGTTTTTGAGCATTCGGAGGAAAAACTAGCTCATTCTTGTCAAAATGGGCACATAAATTTACTTTTTAACATTATCGAACACTTTGCACTCTTTAAATGACAGAAAACTGCTTTAGGTGAAAAAATTTAACCGAAAGAAGTGCTGTGATAATGATAGCCCAGTAATAATAGCACTAACACCTTCTAATGACAAATGAGATGCTTGTTTACTGTTCAATTTGAAAATGTCGAGTTTGCAGTAATCCTTATGATGATCCCTACAGAAAAGATAATTTTATTATTATAAACTGCACTTCACTTTGATAAAAAATATAGTTACCTTTGGACTAACACTATCCAATTTCACCAATGCAGAATATGATAACCTTTTCCATGTTTGCTGGTAAGTCCTTAGAGCCATCTAAAGAGATAAAATAATCTTCAAGGCCTAATAATGTATTTGTATAGATTTTAAAAAAAGAAGGATATTTTTGTATTGCATGTCAGAATAATTTTTTCTGTTTATCTGCCATGAGGATCAGCCTCTTCTGTTTATACTCCATGCATAGCTCAGTTGGAATTTGGTTATAAAAACTCCATTCTTTCTATAAAAATTCGTAAATCTAAGCAGCTGGAATTAGGTCAGGGAATATGCAGTATACTCTCTATACTTGTTTGATACACTTTTTAAAAAGGAAGAGAGAAAAACTAAAGGCAATATCTCAGTTCAAACTAACATTGCAAATTATTAGTGTACAAACAACTTTTTCAATAATCAACTTATAATTTGTTACTCAACATTTTTGGGCTACATGCTCTACCCTTCATCAAATATTCATAATGATGGCTAGAGCACCAATCCATCATCAAATATTCATAATAATGGCTAGAGCATCAATCCAAAATATATTTTTTTAACTGTTTTATTGAGAAAATCATTATATTCTACCGGTTATGGTAGTTGCAGCCTCTATTGGTTACAAAAAGATTCAGAAGCATGATATGAATCCCTCATTATGACTTGAACCAGCAGACCCCAAAAATTATAGGCCTCGTGAACTTAAGGATGTATTGGAGAGTCTGGTAGCACTGCCTAGATTGGTTTGACACCTTTTTTTAAATAATGTTCAAAAAAATTATATCACTTAATTTGGCATCTTGTTATTATCCTAACAAGTGCTTTTGGCTGATTTCATTCCAAAAAAATCTAAAATCTTCAACCATGCCTTGGTATATTTGCTAATGTAGTAATTGCCGGCCAAATATTAAAAAAAAGATATTTTAGCTATGTATCTATCGATCCACTTTTTTCCTCGCATAACTTGCATTCATATATAGGTCTACTAACATAAGTTTACTACCAGAAGACTCTCATGCAATGCAGAAACTAATAATTCTTAAAACACCTAAGAATCAGTAAAAGATCCTCAATACAATAAATATGCTTGTGTAGATGCAATATTAAGCCTAGATGAGCTAAGTCACAACAAAGACGTCATCAGTTGTTCTTCTTCTTTCGTTTGCTCGTCAACGTCAGATCACCAACTCTGTCGAGGACAGCCACGCTCGTGTCTCGTCGTCCAGACTGGCTATCCCGGGCTCGCCATTGAGTGGACGGTGTAGGGGGCAGGACTCGATGACGTGATCTACTGTCTGTTCCGGGTGCCCACATTCACACGCGGCCGAGTCTCTCAGTCCCCATTCTTTCATGTTGGCGGCGAAGCGGCCGACACCAGTTCTGAGGCGGTTGAGGGTTGTCCACTGCCTGCGCGGTAGGTCCTCGCCTGGCAGCTCGTCCGGCGTCTCCACGAATCGATGTAGCCTGGACTTGCTGGCTGACTGCCACTTCTCCCTCCAGCGGTGTTTCAGCCAACCACCTTTCGAGACATCGTCAGGTGTTGAGCGCAGGAGCTGATGGGCTTGCTCCGCGAACGAGTGTCTTGATTTGAGGCGTTGGCGTATTGGGGGCTCGGTGGCGATATGGTGGAGAAGGTGGTCCTCGTCATTGATGGCCTTGCGGGACAGGGACAGGACGGCTGCTTCGCGTTGCAGCATTGGTGGGGCGATGCCGGCGAGGATGGGTAGATGATCAACAGGTGTGGCACGCAGGCAGCCCGAGACCGTTCGCAAGGCGGTATTTAGCGTCATATCGACCTTCTTGGTGTGAGTGCTCCTGCACCAGACAGGGGAGCAGTACTCCGCGGCGGAGAATACCAGCGCCTGGGTAGAGATGCGCAGCGTCTTGGTCGAGGCACCCCAGGTGGTACCAGCTAGGTGGCGTATCAGGGCGGTGCGGGCCGATATCTTTGCCGACAGGCTTTCCAGGTGTTGGCGGAAAGTGAGGGTACGATCTAGCTTGACCCCGAGGTATGTCGGCTCGGCCTGGAACTGGAGTCTGTTGTTGTTGACGATGATGTTCAGCTCTCGGCCTGCCTCCCGGTTGTTGAGGTGGAAAGCGGCGGACATGGTCTTGGCCACCGAGAGCTTCAGGCGCCAGTTCGTGAGGTACGTTGACAGGGTGTTCATGTCAGCCGTGAGCCCCGATTCGATCGTCTCCCAGGCATTTTCAGACATCATGATGGCGAGATCGTCTGCGTATCCGTACTTCTTCGACAACGTGTCGGGAAGGTCGTGGATGTAGATGTTGAACAACATCGGAGCCAGTACGGAGCCTTGGGGGACGCCATTCTTCAGTCGCCTGAGCCTGCTGTGTTGGCCGTCGCTGGTGTGGAGGGTGAAGCTGCGGTTGGTCAGCATCTCCATGATGAAGTCCACCATGTGCCGGTCGGGGACTGTCTGGAGCAGCTTAAGGTGGAGTCCGCGCAGCCAGACAGTATCGTACGCCGCTGTGAGATCGAGGAGGACGACGCCCGACTTATCACCTCTCTGGAAGGAGTCCTCGATGTCCTGGGTGAGGAGGGTCACCTGGTCCGCCGTTGATCTTCCGCGGCGGAAGCCAGCTTGCTCCTTCGGCAGTTTAGGGTCGATCACCGGGTCGAAGCGTGCGTGGAGAAGCCGTTCCATGATCTTGTATGGCATGCAGAGGAGAGAGATTGGCCGGTATCCCTTTGGGTCGTCCAACGGTTTGCCTGGCTTTTGTTGTAACACTGCAACTTGTACTGTGGTATCTTACTATATATTGTCGCTTAACAGTATTCCTTAGTAAATTGTGTGGTTTAGGAGTCAGGTGAGGTAACATATTCAACAGAGCTTAGGATTTAGAGTTGTGTATTGTGATTCTGTGTCAGTATTTATTCTTCTCAACTACATTGGTGTAGTCGGCAGAATCAGCACAGAAAAAAGGTTGGAGAACCACCTGCAAGACCCTTGGTTCTTCCAGATACTTTTGATGGAAGCCATCAATCTAACTGTGAGCAATGGATTTACAACTTTGATGATGTTGCCACTGTTAATGCCTGGAATGATGAGGATAAGCTGAAGTGGTTCAAGGTTCGGTTGATGGGGCAGGCACAGACAGCACCAAATATTGACAGATGTCAATCAAGCAGCATTCACTAAAGCAACATCTGCTCTAAAGGAGAGGTCTGAACCAGCTACCTGGAAGCATTACTACCTGGCTGAACTGCAGACCATGAGGAAGAGGAAAGGAGAGATCTGGGATAATTTTGCTGGTGAGCTTAAGTCACTAGCCAACAAACTTTACCCCGATCTCCCAAAAGAGGCTGGAGAACTATCTGGCTGTCACAGCTATCCTGCACAGATGGATCACCCACAAGTGGCATTTGGAGTAAAATAGAAGAACCCAGAAAACTTAGATGCTACATTAAATGCCACCTTGGAACTAGAGAGCTATGCAATATTTCAGTTTTGGCCATTGAGCCAGAAGGTCTGGAAGAAGAGGAGCCATAGTGAGTGTAATACAATCTTGGGATAAGCTGGAAGGCATCCTCAAGGGCTTGTCTGAGACACTTGACCGACAGGATTTCATTCAAGGTTAGCCGAGACAGTTTCTCCAGCATCCAGAACTCATTGAAGGAACATGTCCCTAACAGAATTGCCAAGAGAGAAACCCTTGAGGGAAGTATATCACTTGCTACAATTGTGGAAGGAGAGGCCACACCATGCATTACTGTTACTCATACTTGACACAACCATCATGCTACCAGCAACACTAGTAGTCGCTAGACCCACATCCGATGCAACTACTGAAGCATCAGCCACTATCTCAGCCACCACAGTGCTGGCAATTCCATCAGCAGCATTAGGATAATTAGAGATTTCAGGTGTGATGAGCCAACTACAGAAGAGGGTATAAGTATAAATACCAGTAATATCTTTCCAATAGGGTAAAGGTGGAGCAGTTTGTGAGAGGAATGACAATTTTCATTTGACTGGATATTGGGGCTTCCGTGACACTCCTTTGGAGGGATATCTGGGAGTGAGTCAGTGTGGGAAATGGATTTGAGCTGTTACCAATGTAATGAAAATGTCAAGTTGGGGTGAATGGATTGCCATTACAGGTGTTTAGGCAGGCTGAGATGGAAATAACCCGAGTGGGAATGCAATTTCTATCCAATGTACTGGTTGTGAGTCTACTGACCATGGAAGCCATCCTTGGATTAGAGGACATAGAGCCACTATTGATTTGGGGATCAGGGACCGCATCATAGGGATAAGGTGATGCGTACATCTTCTATGTACTAAGCTTCTTCAGCAAACTGCAAAACTGGGAGTCAACCTAATTGACACTGTCCACATTCCTCCATGCACTGAGGTGCTAGTCATAGCAGGCACTACAGATCCTGTAGGCGAGGGGATATACCTAGTGGAAGGCAGCAGTGGCTGACCAGGAGCAATGGTAGCGAGGCTAGTGAAGCCTAAAGAGGGTATCTACATAGCTGTGAATTTGTTGAATCCCAGAGCAGATGTAATTACACTCAAGGCTAGAGTGAAGATAGCTGCAGTGGTACCTGTAGAATCCCTTACAATGGCTGCACACTGTGAAAATTGACCACCCAGAGATCAGTTCAGGGAAAGCAGAAATGCTATGGAAATTAGTGGAAGTGAATGGAGAGTGGTTCCATAGTTGGAGAGCAGGAAAAACTCTTTACATTGCTGCTGCACTATGCTTATATCTTTGCTACTTCTAGAGATGACTTTGGTCACATAGGCAAGTTCAACCACAGGATCAACACAGGAGCAGTTCATCCAATCTGTCAGCGAGTGGGGCATATCCATCCACAATGCCAGCAGGAAGTGCAGGAACTCTACCGAGATGCTAGAAAATGAAGCGATCACAGTCAGTGGACCTTGCTTTTTGTACTGGTGTGAAAAAAGATAAGACTACAGGAAGCTCAATCAAGTGACCACCAAGGATGGTTACCCTCTGCCAAGAGTCGATAATCCCCTCAATGCACTGGCAGACTCCCAATAGTCACCACCCTTGACTTGCGAAGTGCCTTGTAACTTGCTGAGAAGGACAAGGGTAAGATAGCATTCTGCACCACGGAGAGACTGTATGATCCATTCAGGCTGTGTAATGCCCCAGTTACCTACCAAAGGCTAATGCATGATTTGGTTTTAGGTTGACTTGATTGGTTACACTCTTTAGTTTCCATCTGTTAGAGTCTCCAACCAAAAGAGACATAACAGATACCAACCTTGGTAATTCGCTGCCACCAGACTCTCATCCTATATTCATATTCTGCTACTCGACTGTTGTTTTAATATAAGCTATATACTTAAGATCTAAAATACATGTCCAATACTTGATGGTTGCTCAATTGGTAGGTCTAGCCATGGTTATAGATGATTCAATCAAGCGAGCTCAAATTCTGACACTTATTCGCATGACAGGAGTTAGCTTTGCTATGTAGCTGAATCTGAAAAAGGCAGTCAGTTGATTTAATCTCAATGTAAAGTACTTTGTGTTTTGTGGTTTGGTGGAGCAAATGACATCAACTCGATTCAAGTATAATGCCTCATGGGACAAACCATATAATTTATGGACTTTTTTGTTAAAATAAAATCCTAGCTTTGTACAGTTCTACATGCTATAAGGATGTTGTAATGTGATTGGACGTAGGTTTGTATATTTATATGTTCATTACAGATTTCCAACCGGCAAGATTACAAAATATGATTCTCTGAAATACAATGGACTGGCAGACACTAAAAAATATATGCACATGTCCAAATATGGCTGTGAGAGGAGTGTTTTAACTCTTTAGTACTGATGGCAGATATATCCACACATGCAGAGTTTCACAAACTGGATATATCCACAAAAGGATCGCTACTTAGAAATCATTGCTAAAAATATTCGTTAGAGCTTGTGCAGTGAAATCCAACTCAATCTGTTGTCTGGCTAGGCTTTTCTAACCCTATTCTACTAGAATAACACCTCAGTTGCTGTTATACAGTGGCATTTCTGTTCCTTTTCTACAAAAGCAAATGATAAAAAATGTGAGTAGCTACAGCAGCTATATTGTTAGCTCTAGCTGAAGGCAGCAAATGAAATGCTGTTTGGCCTAAACACTTAGCATGCTAGAGGGGGGGGGAAATATTCGAAGTAATTTTATTGTTGCTAGGCTAGATAGCATATCAACAATATTTACCTGATGTAGCCATCAAGCCATGAAAGAAGACAACCATGACTCTTGCAGTTACTACATTACATGACTTTAAAGAAAAGTGAGGCATACACATGCATTTTGTTATTTTAATTTTCATCCCTTAATTTTTCATCCCTTAATTAAAAAATTAAATTAACTTCTCCTGAAGATGAATACATGCAACACATAGAGTGTGATTATCAGACAGTTCCCGTTCACTGACAAAATCATTTGACCACTGAAGTGAAGACCATACAGAACCTGAAGACACCATGAGTGAAGTTGTCAGGCAGTACTTGTAGACTGAAAGAATTATCATAGTATTGAAGGGAAGACCTGCAATAACTGACAATAAACAATTACTTGACATTTTGTTTTTGGTATTTTTTCCTTTCTTAATATATTTGTGTACGTTCTCCACCATTAGCCCATCTGACTATAAACAGTCTGGTATCTTTACACTGCACACTTAATATGTAACCTCTTTGCTTTTGTACTCGTGATCTTGTTCTTTCATTTGTCCTCAGATTGCAGCTCTGTTAGGCTAGTCAGGCCCTTGTGTCCTAATCCATATTGAGTAGCCCTGGTTCACTGATATTGTGGGAAGAAGGCCATTATGTGGGATACCATTTCATCTGGATCATCACACTCGTAAGCTGATGATTTTTGGATGCCTAGATTTCTCATAGCCACTGAAATTGCCTACACCAGTTCACAGGTGGTTGAGAGTTGTCTACTACTTATTCAGTCTAGAAGGGTCTTCAGCATGCTATTTGTCTTTCCATCAGGCTTACTTGGAGAGGTCAGCTGGTGATGAGCAGAGGAGCTGGTGTATTATACATATCGTGACTTCAAGTGTGTGTGGTGTAGAGTCTAAGAGGCGATCCTGTGGAGGAGATGTTTTCCCAGTGTCTTTTCTTTACAGGAGAGTGACAGAGCAGCTGCTTCTGTTCATTGATCCAGCATGACAGTGCCCAAGAGGATGGGAACTTGGTTTACTGGAATGCAGCACAGGAAACCAGAGATATTATATAGGGCACTGTTGAGTGCTGTGTCTAGTCTTGATATGCAGACTTCTGCATCAGGCCTAAGCACAGTGCTCGATGGTGGGGGAAAAACATGCCTGGATGGAGATGTGCTGTGTTGTGGTAGCTCCTTGTGTAGTACCATATAGGCAGCAGATCAGTGCAATGTGAGCCATGGTCTTAGTTATGAGGTTGTCCAAGTGATGATGGAATGTCAGCGTTCGGTTGAACTTCACATCCAGGTATATGAATGCAGTGCAGAACTGAACTAACCTGATATTGTTCACCATGAGGTTAAACTCACAATTTGCCTCCCTGTTGTTTAGATGGAGATGGAAGAGTGTACCTTGCCTACACTTTGCTTCAATAACCAGTTGTTCAGATAAGCAGACAGGATGGACTTGTCTTCTTTTAGCCCTTCTTCAGTTTCCTCCCAGCATATCTTATGGAGCAGGATGGCCAGGTGATAGAAGCAAGGATGGAGCCCTGCAGATCACCATTCCTAAGTATTCTCAACCTGCTGCACTAGCTCTCACTGTTTTTTAGTGTGAAGCTGCTGTGGCTCAGTATCTCCAGACTAAGCTAGTCTGTGATCATTTGCAGGAGTTTGAGATAGAGACCATGAAGCCAGACTGTATCATATGTAGCCAAGAGGTAAATGAGGATGACGTTGGTCTTTTCATCCACCTGGAATGTGTTTTCTATGTCCTAGGTAAGGAAGCTCACCTGGTCTGTCTTTGATTTCCTACAGCAGAAGCCAGCTGGCTCTGTGGGCCAACTTGTAGGTTCAGACAGGCCTGCAAAAGACCGCAACTTTGTACGGCACTCGGGTGTGTGATTAATTGGTACTGTTTGGGTTCGGCTTGGGAAGTGCGATGAACTTGGCATACCATAGCAGCTTTAAGGAACATAGCCTTGCTATTGCTTCCCTGTGTTGGTTCAGCAAGAACTCAGGGAGGCTGCTGTCAATTCCTGTTGCCTAGCCCGACTTTAGGTATTGGACTGCCGGCTTGATATCATAACTAGTAAACTCACCTAAGAGATTGGAGTCAGCGTCTCGAATCCTGCAGACTTTGCTTATGGCCTTTATTATGAAAGCTTTGTCTGCTTTGGGGAAACTGTCATTATTGATCAGCTTCACAGCAATGGATTCTGTGGTGATGTAACATGGTGATGTGCACTTGCCCAACTCCTCAGCTTGTTGAAAGTCTGCCGAGCTTGTCTGCTTGAGCGGGTGAAATCATGGATTCCATGCTCTCCATCCAGCTCTTTCTACATTTTTCATTCAGCCTAGAAAAGAGATTGTTTACTGCAGTTTCATTTCTTCATTGGTCTATGTTTGATGGTAGTAAGTCTTAACACTCATAATCCCAGCAAGGAAGGGAGGTTTTTCGAACTCTACAGAGAACTGCTGTTACTATATCTAGCAACATCCTGTAGTGTGTGTCATATGCTTCATTGAGGTTGGCAGGCATTGGCAAAGTCAGGCTTTTTGTTGTTGTTAACTTCTTTCTCGAAGCTTAGACATGTGGTTTAAGAATTTCCATCTCTAGACCAGCTTCCCTCCTATTGGCTGGATTAATGCTGGCATTTGGATCAGCGACGAAAGGTATGGTGCATTGGAACCAATCCAAGATCAATATTACTGCAGAAGTGTATTGGCAAGGTTTTTGATGAAAGCAAGGCCCAGATTGGTATAGCTATTCCAGCGAGCAGTGTAGAAGATAGGTGGCTTCTTCAGGTTGAGTAGCAGCACCATCAGTAGTAGGAAGACTACTCTATCAGAAAGTCACACTCTACGTTGGAGTTGGAGTAGCCCCAGTTTATATGCCGACTGTGAAATCACAAGCATAGAGTGTTGAGGTAGGAGCGTGCTCGCATTGACATGCTTGGCGGCAGCTTCTAGACATTTATAATGGTACTGTCAACAAGTGGCAAGTAATTTCTGTTTTCTCGTCAAGCTATATATAGTTTTTACACCATCATAATAACTGTTGTAGACAACACTCTAGCTAAACTATGTAGATGAATTCAGCAACTGTCCAAACTATGTTCTACTGAAACTGCAAAAGCATGCAACTATACACAATATATGTGCATGTGAAATTAAGCAATAATAGCTGAAAACCATCCCGAATCAAACTTCAGTTATCTGAAAATTTCCAGTTGAACACCCTCTAATCCTAACTTTTTGGGTCTGCATTTTCCTACAATAATATAAAAATACAATTCTAGCAAAAATATTACATATGCTGCATGTCAAGTTGGTCGCTGTTCTTCACTTTGTGGTCTTCTCTTAGGCATGGCTAAGTGGATTCACTCTGGAGGGTCCGGGATCCCTCATCTTCTAAGCTAGACCAGAACAAACCCTAAATGGAATTCTGAATGCTGGCAATAGATAATGGTCGAGGAATGATGTGCGCATTGTGCCACAAGCACAGCCGGCATCCTAAAAAAGCTGCCTTAGGAAGAGCTATTTGGGTTGATTTGGCCTGCAGGACCATGATCAAGCTCAGATTGATCAAACATGTCACACAATATAGCAGTTAAGGGGGGACTATACCTGAAACTGGGGGGGGAAACATCTGTTGATTTAGAGTGCCCATAAATTACTCTGTCCAAATAACATTATGCTCATATTGTTCCTTGATCTATGTGCTTTCCAATGATATAAAAGATTAGTCTATATGCAGAAACATCAAGGCATTCCAAAAAACTAAACACTTCACCCCAACACTTCCCCCTCACACATACTTACAAACCAAAAGCTGTAAATTGGTCTGTGGTTTGCCTAATATTATATGGCCGAGACAATTTTTTTTTTACTTGATGGGTTGTCAAGTTTTGGTGATTAGAAGAGGTGACCTTTGCATAAGATCGCGTATTCACTAATACGGCAGGATGCCCCCCCCCCCCCCCCCCCCAGTTTAGTTATTGCATTTTTGTCTCAGCCATATAATAGCTATTAGCTTAGGCAAACCACAGACCAATTTACAGCTTTTGGTTTGTAAGTATGGGAGTGTTGGGGCAGAAGTGTTTAGTTTTTTGGAAATGTCTTGATATTTCTGCATGTATCTTCTGAGAAAATATGCCTATAGACTAATCTTTTATAGCACATAGATCATGAGCATAATATTATTTGGACAGAGTAATTATTAAAAAAAAGTTATGGGCAGTCTAAATCAACAGACGCCCCCCCCCCCCCCCCCCCCAGTTTCAGGTATAGTTCCCCCTTTTAAGATGAAAGCTGATTTTGGCTCCTCCAAGAGAAATGGTGGATATGGCATTCCAGGTGGTTGTTTTAGCTCAGCACAAGGCATTTCTTGGTGCTCTCAAGTGCAAGTACTTCCTTAACAAGAGAGAGATTGCACACACCACCAACTCTGCACTGCTTCTTGAGCTTGGCAAGTCTCTTGGAGCTTCTTACTGTCAGATCTGCAACTTAGTGGAAATGCACCCTACACACCTAGTTCAGTGCCTTGGTGAGAATGTCTTTGATCCTAAAATCTCACACCTACAGGAGTCTCCTTTTTTGCTTTATGCAGATGACACCACTGATATGTCTATGACAATTATGTTGTGGGAGGGGTGATAAAAACTAGTATTCTTCATATTTGCATGGGAAGGCCATCACAATATCTGACACCATATTGAAGCTTTGCAGTGACCTGCAGCTAGATATGTCGCAAGTCTAGGTGATGAAGCATCAGTGGTGTTGGGAACGAGATGTGGAGTGACTAAACTCCTTAAGGATAAAGTTCCTTTCGTAGTTTCCAACCACTGCAATGCTCATTGACTTGCATTTGCTTGTGGCCAGGTATGGAATCTTCTGGTATTAAAATAATAATGATTAGACACATTGTATGCAAATTATGTGTGGGAGAAAAAGTAGATAGAGATACAGATACACAAGACCAAAAATACAAAACAAAAAATATATATTGCTCAAAAATTAAATGAAACAAGATTTTACCAATGTAGACAATGAACATTTACAGGACATTTTATTTACTACTCAAAGTAAATACAGATTTTTTAATTACTCTTCATTATAATTATTAATTATAATTATTAATAGATAAATGGTACTGTAAATGTGTTTTTTTACATTGGTAAATTCTTACAATGACATTCTCAATAGCCAACTTGAAATTTACTCTCTTGACATTCCTACTAGATGCTGTAGCCTTCATCAGGAATAATTCTTGTTTCATTTCTTCTTTGACGAATACATTTAAAAAATAATATTTTTATGTTGGTTTAATTTAATTTTTTAATAGTTAAGCAGCCACCTATATTTCACAAACAAACTTTTAGATAGCATTCTGTATTTTGGGCAAACTTTTGTTGCTTATGACTTAATATTTTAACTGTATTATACTTATCTCTAATGGGAGCCAGATCCCCAAAGATGGCTGCAGACTGGCAATTACAGTTTATCAGGGACAAGTGACTATGTTAAAGTCCATGCAAGTAAGAAAAAACTGAACAATACATTCTTTGTTAAGCCAGCTTTGTCTTAGAAAAACATGATTCTCTGTATAGCCATTGACAGCTCTGGTAGATTAATGTAACTCCATAAGATATAAGATAGTGGATGATCTTTTTAGCTTGTGACCTTTGACAAAGCGGTGATAAGCTGTTTAGTCAGCTCATTATAGGCTCAACATTTCAGGCACATAAATATGTTTATGAAGTTTTATGACAAATGGACATTTCATGTGGGGAAAAGTAGAGAGATGTGAGGTCTTGAAAATTATATTTCATGGTTTTTCAGTTTTTGGACTGCTGGTTTACTATTTACGCGAAAAAATATGAAAGCATGTTTGGAATGTTTTTGTGGTTAAAATCAGCTGAAGACACTATTAAAATGTTGCAAAAGTAAGTTTTAGTTGATATAAAAGCTATGTTTCTTTGTTTGCCATTTAAAAATGGTGGTCCAAACAATGTAGGAAACACTACTGCACTTTCTGATAGAGAGAAGTACTGATAGAGAGAAGTACAAGATGCTGAATTGTAATTTTGATGTTTTTTAAAAAGATTTTGGAGTATGCTTGGTGAAAAATTCAAGGCATGCGTGAAGGTTAAAATTGGGCAAAAGCACTTGGTTTGGATATTAAGAAGCTCACAAAGTAAGTTTTATGTGTAACCCTTTTTATGCACCATTTTCAATCAATCAAATATAGGGAGTGTTACTGCATTCCTTAATAATAGCACTTCAATCCCACACTAATCATAACTCACTTCTGAAATATCCACTTTCCTCTCCCAAGCACTCAGAATTCTTGATAGCTCATAGAGACAGGCCCTTTCACTCAAATAATCCATTACCTGGTAATGTTCATAAAATAATAGAAGGCCAGTAACATAATCTAACCTGCGATGCAAGTTAACCCATCAAAACCTGATATGATAAACTATAATATCTCATCTATATACACACACAAAAAAATACTTTGAGAATTGTGCTTGATGAAACAAAAATATTCTTCGTAATATTTATCCACATGTATATTCTATTTATAGTAACTACTTCTAAATCATATGCAATCATTTCCCCAGGCTAATGAAACATGTAAGGGTATAGGTTGCCTACTTGAACCTTTTCTAATTATTGTGAGGCATTATATTTAATAAGAGTGCAACAGGGAGTGTAATTTATCAGGATATTATTCCTTTGTAAATACTTGTGACACAGCAAGGAAGTTGTTTTAGTTATTCCAAAACTATCTGTTAAAAACAAAAGCAATAAGACTGTACTTAAGCAGACCATAACCAGCTGTTACCATTTAAAATCTTATACACCAAATATTATACTACTAGTACAGTATTAGTGTACATGATTTAAAATTTTGAAGGGTCATTTTAATGGTTGCGGTCTACTTTGGTAATAGTCTTGTTTCATTGTTAACCTGTTTATTTTTAATTTAAAACAAAGTAGTTTTTGGTTAGTTTTTGTTTCGTTGTTTCTGTATATTATAAAGACTCTTTTCCACTTTTTGTTATTCTACTCCCCGAATATCCGAATATTAGCACTTGTTGCTAGTTTGACCATGCTCATGCAATCCACTTCACAAAAATAAGTACTTGTTGCTATTGTTGACTGTATCCGTTGTACGGTTATATACACACTGCTAGTATCAGTTGCATAGTAGAATTCTTGCCACCAAATAGCAGATGTTTTAGTCACAGATCAGCTAGAGTCTCCATTGGATTCATTAACAGAATTATAAATGAAACAACAGAATTGAGTGTTGTCAGGGGAAAGCTCCCTGACTGGCAGAGACTAAGTGCCAAATGATATGAGTATAAACTAGAACAATTATATGTTGATTAGATTGCATGCAAGTATAGACTGAGTCATGTGTGTATGATGTAATGTATGTGGCAGCTCCTTATTGGCTGTTGGAGCTGTAATAATAAGTAGACATTACCTTGTAAGGCAGTGTGGGCAACTAGGACCAATAGCCTAATTAAGGGAGTTGGTTTTGACTTAATAAGCAGAGTTGGACTACTACCTATATAGCTTGGATTAGCTAGGGTGGTGCTTACTGTTGTCAGGTTTCAGAGATTGGCCTGCGACAAGTGTGGGTTATTCTTTCTGCTTATAATAGAGCATAGCTTGATAGAGTCATCAATCATAAAGTTACTCAACAGATCTGGCCTTGATTTGTAAGATGAAACAGTAGATGAGAACATGATGAATGTAACTATCATATGCAAGTTATGAAAGGCCAAAAAGTGAAAGATATTTGTATAATTGAAGAGAAGAAGGTTTTCAATGAACTCTCAGATAAATATGATGACTTCATTAATGATCAACTTAAAATTTGTTGCTTCAGCTAGATGCTCTAGCCTTCATTAGGAATGGTGAACCCTACATCATTGAGAAAACATTAAAACTTCAATATTATATTTAAATTCTACACTGGTTTACCACCTTGGTGAAGGATTCAAAGCATGCTTGAAATTTTGGGGGGAACTAATGGTAGGCAAAACCAATATTTGGACTACTAAGACATTGCCAATGTTAGATTTGGTTTTTTAGGACTTCGCCTTCCACCATATTTAAATGTAGGACAAACAAAATTTAGGAAATACCGATACAGATTTTAAAAAGCAATATAATATTGGCCAACAGAATTTAAATGGTAATGTGTTGTCAGCTATCTTATTTTCCTTCATTTTGAGAAGTCTATCCAATAGAGTTTACACTAATAAATAAAATATTCTTGTTCCTGCTTCTAGTTGGTACGTTTGTATCGCTGTTTATCAGTAGGTAGAAGTCAGTCAGCTATCGTAATGTTGAGAGATACCTTCTAACTTGTTTCTTCTTGTTGTTCCTACACACAACAGCACGTGGTAAATAATGAGCTCCCCATCAAGGACTGAGAACTTACCAAACCAAACAACACAAAAGAAAAACATTGTAAGTAATTTAATGGAGAGGTCTCTTGCAGGCAGTAAAACCACCCCCCAAAAGTTTACCATACTTACTCTATTAGGAACCACACCTCTATTAATAACCACCCCTCCAATTATAACCACAAAGATCAGTTTGAATTTGTTATAGTAACTCCCATTTGAATTGTAACCACGGAGGCGAATAGTAATAAGACATGCCCAAATAATTGTTTACTAGCCTAATAAACTGAGACAACAGGAAAAACTCAGAAAAAAATCTGGGCATTAGCAGGCCTTAAACTCTTGATTTCTGCTTTCCGTGTGGAGTACTCAACCATTGAGCCATGGGCACCTAAACAATTAGCATTCCTCCAAACACTTGAATTGCAATCAATAGTAACCGCCCTTCCAATCGTAACCACCCTTCCAATACTAATCGTAGGTAGGTTTGATGAAAGTAAATAGTAATGAATCGCAGTCCTATTACAGAATACATGGTACATCTCGGCTAAAACTCACATCGACAGCTTCTGACCTGTCTAAATGGTATTTTGGAAACCATTAGCACCAAAAGGACTCCTCGAAAACATGAAATTTGCTAAGGTAGTGAACTGGCAAACATAAAATAATAAATACTTGAACTGTCTACAAGCATCTATCATAACTCTCAGGAAAAGGAATACAACCCTATTTCAAACTATCAGATAGAATCAAACCAAAACTCTCAAATAAGCCCACTTTTTTGAGCTTCCTAGTATATCCAAAACATTGATTTAAACAAGTATAGCTCCAAACATACTTCCAGCATGCCATATTTCACTAAGCCAAAAATTTCAAAATGATATTGTATCTCTTTTCCCCTACCCACACAAACTTGAGTACCACAACTTTATTACTAGTAATTTTATTATAACAAAATTCCAAGTTTTCCAAAGCAATTAATTTTCTCTCAATTCCAATGACCACGAACACAATCAACACACTTGTATATTGCAATAATAAGCTAGTGAGCAGATTTAGCTGATAAATGCCTTTGCTTTTTATGGTTTAATGAGAAGTTTATTCTTGTGACAATAGTTAATAGAACACACATTCAATAAAGGTAGGTAAATTAGTTGGGATCCATGTATCTATGTGTAACTATATGTCTCTGTGTGTGTAATGGCTCAAGGATGGAGCTGAACACTGTAATTATGAGATAAATTATATATAGATGATGTAGCTAGATTTACATGACTTGCATATATCTAGAATTACTTGGATTAACATATCTTTAACCTTAGTGTCGGACTATAATGATAGTTACAGATAATAACTCGTACAAAATAGAGTGATTAATGTCCCCCTCCCCCCCAACCCCCGTGTGGATGGCTGACCACCCCTGCAGCACAAGGCCCTCCACTCCACTCAAACAGCCATCAACAGGACATGGTATCATGCTCTGACATTAATGACTCATGGGCCTAGAATTCATGTCTGTAGGGATGTCTGATGCCCCCATCACTGTAGGAGCCCACCTCAGCAGTGCCAAGTTTGGTCTGTCATATTGCCTGAGGCATTTATCTGTTCATGTGTCGTCAGGAGTGTCTGCCTAACATCTCCTCCCACTGCCTGGGTCTTTAGCCATGCCCTAGTTCATCAGTGGGACTACTGCTGCAGTCTTAGCCATGCCCCAGTTCAGCAGTGGGATTTGTAGCCTACCAGGCTGCGTGCCACATACTTCTGGCACTACATGTTGGCCTACAACAGTTGCATATGTGGTCCCTGCACTGGATATAAGTGGTGGAGTTTATGTCAGCTATGACATCTTCACTTTGCTAGGCTGACTTTATATACACATTGAGCAATCCCTGCCACTAAGGACACCATTCAGGTCACAAGATTTCCCTTTTATTATCCTGTATGAGAGTGTAATATCCTGTTGTGTGAACTCAAGGGTCTGTAAGTACTACTATATATAGTGCCTCAACAACAAATAGGTAGGGGGACCTACTGTAGCCCTTGTAATTTCACACCCATTCCTTTGGTAAGGAAAAGGGGATGGTGAGTAATGAAAGAGTTTGTGACCGCTATTATACTATTATTGTTCTCAATGAACTCTCAGTTGACATAATAACATGACAATCACCTTCTCAATAATAAACTTCAAATTGTATTCACTCGACATTTGAACTAGATGCTCCAACCTTCATCAGGAATAATGAGACTCTAAGGCTCACGTGAGCCTGTGATATACCAGTAGCTAGCTATCCACCACATGCCAGTACACGCTCCTAGCACATGCACTGGATGTAAAAATAATAATAATAAAATAACGAAATAAAATTTAAATAAATAAATACATAAATAAATAAACAAACAAATAAAAAACAATAGACAAATAAATAAATAGTGATAGATAAATAAATAGTGGTATTTTTCTTGATACCTGAAGTAGGTGGAATATTTGGCACAGGATGAGTGTCTAGTCAGTTTTGATGTTTCCTCTCTTTTTCCAATGTTCCCATTCATACCTAATTAAGTCATGCTTAATAAAGGACATAGCCTCATCACCAAATACACCCGTGGTCTCGAAGCCCAGAGGAACGAAATAGTGGGTGTCTCTGATTGAACAATACTTTCGTTTCTTCAGGAATTCAGCTCTGTTGGCAACCGTTCCAGGATCTCCAGACCTCAAATCAGCATAAGAGGGAGCAAACATGTCTGAACATGTGGTATCCCAAACCAGAACCTTCCCATGCACAAATATGGCACCGCAGGACAGTTGCCACCATCACGATCCAAGCCTACTGGTTCCAGGTAAGAGGGGATTTTGGCGGAACATAGAAATCTTTGGATCACTTGATTAATAGCAGCATGTCGAGAGTGGCGGCCCTGACTCTTTCTGCAATTGAGCCCATGAGTACCCTGCTGGTCAATTGGAGCTCCACACTGAAGACACTGGTGAGGAGACTACAAAGCGGTACACCAAGACGAAGACCTGTGGCAACACGAATCACATTGTCATCCATCCTCAAACCAACTGGAGACATAAGGAGGGCATGGAGCCAGGCACCTGCTTCACTCTTGGTAGCTGCTCTAACACGAGCATGCGCAGTATCATCCTGTGCTCCTTCCACAAGCTTGTTTAGGCAGGCCTTCACATGCAGAGTGTCCCAACACTTTTGGGAAAAGGATGACTCATCTGAGGGAGCGGGAACATTTATGTCTTTGCTCCACACCTCCATACCTAACTGAAAAGCAGGATCACTACAGCCCTAAAATCTTCTGGACAAGATTCGGTGAACTAGATCGAGGGAACCTGAAGCGGATGCCAGGAAAGTCGATGGAGCCAACATGACAGCACTTCTGATCCCAAGGCCACCAAATTTGACTGGCAAAGCCAAGTATCACTCTGCGATGGGATGCTAACATTGGTGATATTGCTGAGAATGGCACACTGAACAGAGTCAAATTCTTTGTATTTTAACGGAGAAGAAAAACAGGGAGAAGTGCGGAGATTGTATAATTTTTTTTTAATTATTGTTTAAAAATTATTTATTTAATATTTGTTTAATATTTAATTTAATTTTTTTATTGTTATTGTTGTTGTTCATTTGTTTATTTGTTTATTTATTTGTTTATTTATTTGTTTATTTATGTTTTATTTGTTTATTTATTTATTTACATCTGGTGCATGTGCTAGGCGCATGTACGGCATGTGGTGATAGCTAGCTACCAGTATATAGCAGGCTCACACAAGCCTTAGTGTTTCATTATTCCTGATAAAGGCTAGAGTATCTAGTTGAATCGAGTGAATATAATTTGAAGTTGATTATTGAGAAGTTGATTATAATATTATTATTGTTCTTGTTGCACTGCCGCCGCCGCCGCCGCCGCCGCCACCGCCACCGCCACCGCCACCGCCACCACCACCACCACCATCATCATCATCATCATTATTGTTATTACTATATATTTTAAATTATTTTCATTTCCCCCCCCTCCCCCCCCCCCTTCTTTTTATTTATGCTGGGTGGGAAGTATGGTGGGTGGGAAGTATAATGGCTCATGACACCTGAAACACTCAGGTGGATTTAATACTAGTACTGGCTGTCAAGGCTCTAACTGTGCTGTTCTGGTCTAACCTGACTGGGACTGATGTGGTCTGATTCGCAGAATGCCAGCCGCGCGGGCTCTATATAGCTGGTACCACCCAGGGAGAGGTAGCCCTTTTAATCTTAACCTAATTAAAAAACTGGTTTAAATAGCATTATTTATTCTTCATGCACAATGTTGAGTAGTTAAGGTACAAAATAATGGAAAACCTTACTCAGATGTTACAGGTTTAGTGAAAAATGCCAGCATCGAGAAGTGGAGTTCATGGAAGTGAGAAGGATTCATACAGAGAAACTTCAAGAAAGAGAAGCAGAACTCTGAGAAGAACGTCGCCTTCATGAGGAAGGATCAACAGATAGAGCACAAAAGTCTAGAAACTTGACTAAGACCTGAAGAGGGCAGGAGACATGATGACCATGTGAAAGTAGCCAAATTGACAGTACAGGATGACATCGAGGTATGCCTCAAAACATTTGAGAGGCTAATGGTGACCTATGAAGTACCAAATATTCACCAGCACTTTAGGCTTGCACCATAGCTTGTGGGAAGAACTCAGAAGCATGCACAGCACTGAATTTGTATGAAGTTGGAGATTATACCAAGTTAGAAGCGAACAATTCTTCAGAGGTATGACATTTATAAAGAGAGTTACCAGTGATTCCGTAGCATTAAATAAAGAAGTTGAAACCAATAAGGAACTTGCTGTATAGCTTGTGGGAAGAACTCAGAAGCATGCACAGCACTGAATTTGTATGAAGTTGGAGATTATACCAAGTTAGAAGCGAACAATTCTTCAGAGGTATGACATTAATAAAGAGAGTTACCAGTGATTCCGTAGCATTAAATAAAGAAGTTGAAACCAATAAGGAACTTGCTGTAGGGCTTGGGGATCTGGTGAGGAAATTAACAAAGGATCATAGGTCAGTACAGGAGTTGAAATATCTCCCGTAACAGTTGGTAAATACACTTCTGAAAAATGTGAGAATTTGGGACTTAGAGAAAAAAACAGAGTCAAGTATTGAGGCTGGTCAGTTTACTGATGACTATTTGCAGGTAAGAGGAGTGAATATGGAGCTAGTTGGTGCTATAATCCTGGATGAAAGTGCAAAATCTTCAATGCATTTTCCAAGGAACAGATACAATACCTGTGATGTAAGAAATTGGGGGATGATAAAGGACTTCCATGTTCAGATGCAGTAATTAGAGGAATGGGAGGAGAACAATGTGTCATGAGATACAGAGAAAGATATTGAGTGTTTTATTGTCACAAAAAGGGACACTGCTCCAAAAACTGATCTCATAATGTATTTTCTGCATTGAACTTAGAGGACCATAGCAACTAGACAGTCATTAGTGGTGAAGCATCCAGTTATGCAGCAACCAAGAGTCCCCAAGTCAAGTGTAGTAGAGGTGAAGGTCACTAATACGGTTGTTGACATAGTTTATTCAAGGTTACTCGTCAGACAAGACTTGCTGCTGAAGAGTAAGTTGCTTGGTGGTTAGTCTGTGGCAATAAGATGTGTACATGGTGATACAGTTTTATACTCCTTTGGTAGGCAAGTCTATCACACTGGAGGCAACTATGTCAGACACATTGCCACTGGCAGTGCTACTAGGGAGAGATATTCCTGAATTAAGTGATCTCCTGATGGGAAATAAGTACTTGATGATGCGTTTACTGTTGCTACAAGAGCCCAGGAAATAAGACAGAGAGAACAAGTAGAGTATCATCAGATTAGACAAACAAAAGCTAGAGTTCAACACTACAATTTTGAGGATGAGAGTGATTAGATGAATATCTTCGATGAGGGGTTACTCTGTGGTGGCCAGGAATCTGGATAGGCCCCACCTGACTAGGAGAGAAAAAAACAAGACAGCCAAGAGTAGTACTAGTTAAGTCAGAGAAAAGCAGTCTGGTCAAATGTCATAAACTTGATGTTTCAGCAGCTGAGCTGAAGGACTTGCAGAAGACAGACTAATAACAGAAGGCATTAAGAATCATCCTCACTATCAGGTGTTCACTCCTTCAGCAAGGTTGGGTTACTGTATTGCCAATGCATTCTATCAGGTAATGACCAAGATGAGATGTGCATCGAGCAGCTGATCCTACCCCCAAAAAGGCCGTGAAAGTGTGCTCTGGCATGCTCACAGTATACCAATGGTAGGTTACGAAAAGACAAAATCACTTGACGCATTATGCACCATTCCCATTGGCCAACCTTATATAATGACACTGTCTGGTTAAGTCTTCCATGCATGAGCTTGCACATGTCCATTACCTATTATCTCACAGCCATTTAAGAGGATCATTATGGCTGTCAATACAAGAATGAAAATGGGTGGCTGGCTCGGTGTCCTTGAACCCTTGATTTCTGCTTTCCGTGTGGAGTACTCAACCATTGGACAACAACAGTGGTTCCGTACCGCAATGGCAATGTTTGCAGAACAAGAGGAGAAGGGTGTACAATACTACAACAATGTTGACGAGCTTACAGAACTTATAGAGCCAATGGCCATGTCCTGTGAGAGCACAGGGCCATGTGGATCACTGCTGAAGATAACAGCCAGGCATTGAAAAATGAGGTCGAGCACCATCATACAACACTCTTCACTGATAGGCCATCACAAAAGACAAGTCATGGTCGGTATCTGTGAATGAAAAGCAAGTCAAATTTGCCAATCTAATAGTCAAGAGAAGCAGGAGATAAAGACACCAAATATGCCTGTTCTAGTTATGTGTTTCCCAAGATGCTTCTGAATACACAGACAAGCAAGTGAATAAGTACACAAATCTACATTTAGATTTGAAAAAAGAATAATTCCAACAGAGGAGAGTTTTGAGCATATGATATATAGCCAGTAAGCAAAACTGAACAAAACAAATGAACAGAACTCTCCATTGGTAGCATCCATAGAATAACTGAGATAAGTAAGATAGCCATGAAATATGGACCAGCAGGAACCCTAGTACAGGAAGGAGAACAATTACAACTGTGGGCATCTGAGAGACTGCTAACACTACAGTGCAGTTTGTTAAGCCAAACAAGCTTTGAGAATGTACCAAGGATCTGAGCAACATTTTATGCCTTCTCCTCATTTTAGATGTTTACAAGAAAATTTGGCAAATGGTCTATACCCACTCTTTCCCATGTTAAGTGTTTAGCAATTCACTTAATTATTTGCCTAAACTAATAGCCAAAGTTGTTCCACTACTAACTCTGTTGTTCGTTCATCACCCAAGATTACTATAATGCTATGGTAGCTCTTCCTGCAGTATCAGAATAAACTTTACCATTCTATTGTGCCTAACATTTCATGTTAAAAAATTGAACTATTTGCTTGTACAGATGGGTCTCCCCCCTCCTCCCCCCATTTGTCTCAGCCATTGACACCACACGGCCACATATGGCACGACTGGCCATACTAGTTACAGAAATTAGATAAAAATCACCAGAGAGCCTAGATAGCTGGAGTGATTGCTTTCTAGAGTGATTTATATCTGTCAGGCTGATACCTCCTATGACGTCAGCGTGAACTCTACTACAACTAGAACATGTGACCAACAAGAAGCAATTTTCGGTGTACAAAGTATGAAACTTTATTTTAGTTACATTTTACCAGGAGATGATGATAATGAGAAGGAGGACAGAGATGATGATGATGAGGAGGAAGACAATGATGGTGGTGATAATGATGATGATAATGATGATTATGATAAAAATATCAGATATACTTCAGGAGAAAACATTTCCTTATCCCTTCCTTATCCAACAAAAAGCATTTGTAATCCAGAGAAGTAATACTATATCCAGGATTGTAGGTATAAATAAGAAACAAGCTTTAAAAAAATTTAAGAGAGAAGATAATAAGCTGTATATTTATTCAAGCTTACGTCAGGTACTTTAAACTTCTCAATTTTCATTCTTGCCCGTGTGTTCACATTTTCTGCATGGAGTTTTTCCTAATAATCACATGTATAAAAGTCACTATAGGTAACTGTTGAAAACGTGTCATATTCAAGAAAATGTAAGATATAGTAAATATGTAACATAAAAAATAATTTTATGATAGAAAAAAGTTACAATTTGTATTTTTAAGTTGGCCTTAAGCAGAGATTAGCTCTGTCAATTTCATATGGAAATCATCCATCAATATAATTATAAGTTACCATGCCGGCAACCACATGGAATGTGCTATTTGATATTTAGCTTTTTTAGTAGTAGTAGTAGTAGTAGTAGTAGAACCCTAACATATAAACCTTTGTGTTTCATGGTTGTTAGACTAAACACACTTGCCTTAGGTCATGCACAGTACATATTGGGAAGCCCATTTCTATCCCCGCGCATTGTTAAAAGGCAATGTTACCATAACCACCTTACTTAGGCTATGTATGACACCTACTTATAATCATAAGTCAGTCAGGCACTGAACGTTTTGCACCACACAATCAATGTTGATTAACTTAAAAAATTTACAGTAGTTGAAGACATTACAACTTGTGATGTGGTCGACCGTTTTGAGTAGAAACTGACTAACTGAAGGCATATGTGGAACATAATCATCTATTTCACTGCTAATGATGTGGCAGAAGACAAACTTGCTACAGTCTTCTTAAAGAAATTGGGTGAAAAGGCTTATGCAGTTTTATGCAATGTGGTGGCTCCTGATCTAGCCATGGACAAAACTTTTACCAAGATCGCTGCAGCACTGGAAAGCAACTATGATCCCAAACTAATTGTCATAACACAGTCATTTAACTTTCATTAACGGGACCAGCTCCAAGCAGAAGGTTTGCTAAACTAAATAGTGGAGCTGAGATGCCTTGCAACTTTGGGGAGGATCTGCAAGTTTCATCACCAAAGATCTACAGCAACATTTTTCTGGGACTATAAAATTATTATTGAAATTTTATTCAAAATTTAGCATCACTGGTACACACCCCAACCATCCATTTTACAAAGGGACAATTTGGAAATGGGACGCATTACGCCAACATGCATTTGCAGAGGCCAAACAAGCTCTGGTATCTTCTATGGAACTCACTTATTGTAACCCTTCTTGTTCTCTTATATACCTTTGCAGGAGATGCCTCTGCATATAAAATTGGTGCAGTTATCTGCCATACTGATGCTATGGAACAAAAGACTCCTTCGTATCTGCTTATTGCACTCTCACAAAGAGCGAGCGGAACTATTCACAGATGGAGAAAGCAGCACTGTCCCTCATTTTTAGTATCAAGAATTTCACAAGTACCCTTAGACATTTCATGCTTACAACTTACCACCGCAAATGATCACTGGCAATATTAGATCCTAAGAAAGGGATACTTCACCTAGCTGCCATGAGGCTACAGAAATGGGCCACATTTACATTGGTATAGCATCACACATGCAGTTGAAGTCTACTTCACCCCTTGTGGATGCTGATGGACTATCCAGATTGCCTACATCTCCATCTTGGCACCAAACATTTAACAATACCAGTGGGGGGGGAGGGGGGTATTAGCTTCCCCCTGGAGATTTTGAAGAAGATTTAAATATATCTTGTTCCAGTGGTAGTATAAAAAGAATTTTGAACAATAACATGTTACTAGTTGTATACAACAATCTCTCAATGTTCCAGACATCAATGACATCTTTCAAGTCTCTATCAGAGTTTTGGGGGTAGACTCAATGGCTATCCTCATTCATGGTCATTTCTCCTAGGGGATTTCTGACTTGTGTTTTAAACATTTAAACATATCGAGTGAGTAAATAATTATTGAGGAAGTCATTCTATCTTCATTATGTCAACTGAAAGTTCATTCAAACTCATGACTTTAGTTATTTCAATTTTCTGCAATGAACCAATTGGTACTGGATAAATCTGGAATACTTCATGTTTATATTTAATGTTATTATTTTTTCATAGAACTATAGTCTTTGATTTTTTTTTTAGAGAAGCAACTGATCGTGAGGTAATATGAGTTGGACTTCCGAAGAAAACCAGTTGAAAAGTTATGGATGAAATTGCTCAGCCATTATGTCAAAAAGCTATGGCATTTATAGAGCTTTATGGAAAAGGTGTCAAAACTCTGTCCACTTCTCTCAACTTTAAATATCTTATGAGAGAGATATTTCCAGCAGTTCTAGAACATGGCTCTCTTCTCTGCACCACTTATAGTGTTGTCACAAGAAATAGTTAATCATAATCTTTGCTCATTTAAATTTATCCATTTTTTTATTTTTGTATGTTAGTAAATACGAAAATCTATCAACAATGAAGAATTTCAGATTGATTAAACAACACTGCCATTTGTTATTCTTTATGGGCATTGAGTGAACACAGCAACAACTTCGAATAATTTATTGCTACAATTAGAACATATGACTGGATATAGTCAGAAGGAAAAAACATTATTCTTGAAGCAGCACACTTACTACTATTGGTAACATCCTGCAGCTTTTTGCTTCTGTT
The DNA here is from genome assembly GCA_028752905.1 of Cladorhizidae sp. MBARI D1340-BT2. Taxonomy (NCBI): domain Eukaryota; kingdom Metazoa; phylum Porifera; class Demospongiae; order Poecilosclerida; family Cladorhizidae; species Cladorhizidae sp. MBARI D1340-BT2. The sequence goes on from JAQNBH010000018.1 coordinate 16,119,233, forward strand.
GTTACTATATTAGATTCACTGATGTTGCCTGATGACTGATGCTTATGGATTATTATTTGTTGTTGATTTCTTATAGGCAACACAAATCAACTACTAAGCAATATTTCCAACCTTCTAACCACTCAAAAAATGGCTGACCGATCTTGTACATAGACACATTCACAGATAAGCCTAACAAGTGCTTTCAGGAAAATGGGCCTACAGTTTCCTTTGGCACTATTTTGGCTGTGTAGTTTTGTCCAACTGTTAGTATGCAAGGTTTCCTCCAAAAAAGTCTAACCACCAAAAAGTTCTAAGGCTTCAGGTCAAGGCAAGATATGCATTCTCCTCATTTCCACTAAGTTTACCTTCAGAAAGATGAAATATACTACCGGTTTCTAGAATAAGCTTCATTTCCAAGGTTAATAACCGATTGGTTTTTTGATTGTCATAACTAGAGAACAATCGGTGAATTTGATATTATTTTCCTTAAGTTTGAGGTATATATCTATCGAAACATAATGGCTAAAGGGAGTATGAATTAAGCAAATACAATATTCAACATTTAGCTCATTGACAATTGCAATGTTTTATTAAAAAATTGATAACTGGGCCATCTGACACTTGTGACTTGGTAAAAATGGTTAAGTGGTTCTGGTCTACATGGGTACAATTTTTTTTCCTTTCTTTATTTTGATAAGTCAATTGAACATAAAATGTTTTCAAATATATATATATTTTTTGTTTTAATTGTTCCTGTGGTAACTACGATCTTAACTTTCCTCAGTTTGATAGAAGAGGCCAATTAAAGTCAGTCGAGTGAAATTTTTGTCTATAAAGGTTGGGATAATAAAGTGAATGCAACAAAAATATATTGTAGTGTATACCTGTAAAACTTGATCTTTGTCTTCTGTAACTCGCTTTAGAAGATCTTTGCGTGTTTTAACTTCATTTTCAATGGTTTCTATTTCTGCAGACACTGAATGAAGTTTTTTCTAAATTTAAGAAAATACAAAGGAAGATTACAAATGAATTGCTACTGTAACATCTTTTATAAAAAACTTCATATGACAGAGCAATATACCCAAAAAATCTATCACAAATGGTAAGGCTCATCTTATTCCTTTCTACTCACACAGTCGACCTCGACATAAAACTAAAAGTACCTACACAAGTTAAATAGTGGCCATATTTTTTTGTAGCAATAGTGGGCTGTTCTGTTTGGCATAGGTTATAGAGTATATAGCAATGTTTTAGTCAACCTCTGGGGCAATGGCTTGAATCAGGAGGAAACTGCTTGGGCAGTAGCTTCCTTGTCTTGGGGAGCATACCATTAGTTTATCCACATAGCACATGCAGCAGCTTCCCTGTCTTGGGGTGTATCCACATAGCACATACAGCAGCAGCCACATTATTATGATTGACTAACACCAGTATCTACTCCTGATAGTCTATCAGCACTTGAGTCTACCCTTCCTCCAGCAAAAAAGAGGAAAAGGGAATTCCACTTTGATTATAAAGTTTTAAAAGGAGTACCAAGGAGTAGAAACTAAAGGTAGAACTAGGGTAAAATGTTGAGTTGAATTTTACATATAGGTAGTTGTATCACATCACTTCAAGTTTAACAGTAACTTGTACTTTAATCAGCCATAATGAAAGTAAACTGTACGGCTAATGCATTTGCTATTGTGTATGTTCAAGTGACTTTGGTCTCTCCCATGGAGAACAAATTGAGCATGTCTGAGGAAACACCAGAAAGAAATGCCAAAAATAGTATCATCATCATGCTCACTCTACATATTTTACAGAGAGCTACAAGTGCAATTGAACCAGAGACTAGTATGGGCCATGCTAGCACAAAGTGTCTCTTGCTCTTCTTGTAGAATCCATGCTATGAAACTTTTTATCCAGGATGTTGCTTGACACAAATTATGACCCCCAAAATCTACATGGTTGAAGGAAAACAACTGACATTCATATATTCAGATCAACGCACACACTATAAAGCTTACTCTACAAACATTACAGTCTCTCTTACAGAAGTTAGTTCTAAGTGGGTGAGGCATGACTCTCAAATACGTTTTGAAAAATTTGGTCACTATGTATCTTCTCCAAACCAATAATTTCACAGTTTTTTAAATCACATAGGAAACTGGCTCCCTTGAGAGAGAGTAGCTTCACTGGCACTCCTCATTGAGACGGGTAATAGTATTGGCTCAAGGCAGCAATTTCATATTCAACTATACTTCATTATTAAAATCCAATGTCTGCATGAAGTCCTCTATTCTGATTATGTCTCTTCAGAAATGTTCTCTTTTAGCATGCAGTAGATGGTTTTGCAGATGGTTTTTTAGGTGGCATGCATTCACAGATTTCACATATATATATTCCAACCTTGACTGCCCTGCCACTTCTGGGTAAGACTATGTCCTAGTTGTTAGTGATTCTCATTGGCTCTTGGCAATCTTAATCCTAATGCTGAAGGAGTTTATTCTTAGTTTGCTAATATATCTGGCTGAACAAAAACAGGTACACATCATCATCTGTCTAAAAAATTGACATTTAGTTGTGCAGCTACAGTATTGATAAATTTGGTAGCTACCATAAAACATAACTTTAGCCTTGGTAATTACACACCAAAGATCAAATCTTGTGAAATGCAATTAACTATCTACCCTTGGTTATCAGCCAAGCTCTCCAGCTACAGTATGCAAGTGAAGTCTAAAATTCCCCAAGGAAGTTACCAGTTACTCCTTTCAATATGGCTAGTTTAGGAACCGTTTGGTACTAAATAAAAAAAACTCTGCATTTTACTTAGTTAAGCTTATAAAGTTACCTTGGAAAGGGGATACTAAAGGGATAGTCCCCCATCCGCCAACCCACTCACCTTCACTATATGCCATTTCTCAAGTGAGTTGAGAAATACCTAAGATGCTCTATTGCCTACAAAAAATACCTCAATAGAATGAATCCAGGAATGGGGAATGTCAAGTAAGTATTGCTAACAGCTTCTCACTTGATTTGTAATTGAATTGTACAAGACCGAGCTGACCAAAGAAAAAAAACAGAGTCAGACCCAAACCGATTCGACTAAGATGAGGACATTTCTATATAGATAAAGAAGCAGAGTGTATCAACCTACTATATAGTACAGTTATGAACAGAAAAAAATCTGTTACAAAGTGGTGCAATGGTTAACTATAAGTATAACCAGAACTAGAGCATTTTGTATTTTATTGTAAGAATACTGAAAATTAGGAATTATTAATAAAGGCAAATCTAGTCTTTCCAGGAACTATTAATAAAGGCGAATCTAGTCTTTCCAGGAACATTTCAAAATCAAATGGTCGTGATAGCATGTCTTTTACTCTCTGTCTTGTGTAATAGTCCAATGAATAGTTACATGCCCAATTCTGAGCCAAATTAATGCATGCACTCGTGATACTACTATATATAGGAGAGAAGCAGCTAAATATGTCTATCAGGTGGGTTATCATGATTATGAAACACTCAAGATCAACTTGGGCCCTAATATCAATTTAGAACAGTTATACTGTGATAATGGATATCCTTAGTTGGTGAACTTTTCCACCATATTCAAATATGCAGAGGAAACGAAATGGTATAGCAGGTAAAATATGAGGCAAACTACGTGCAGCATTTCAAGTCATTGCTTGGGCCTCTCTTAATCTATGCTTGTAGGAATGAAGATGAAAACTTTTTAATTGTGAAACACACTTAAACAGAGTAAAAGAAATATCTAAACTAATCAAGTACTCACCTAAAAGAGAAAATGCATACGCATTATATCACTCGGTCTTTATGAGATAGACAGCTAGATATGTTAATTTATGCAGTTTGGAAAGATTACAGGATATTAATAGAGTTTTGGTATGAATCCTATCAAGAAACTCAAATTGAGTACAGTTTGAAAACATCTGGTCTTTTGTTTCCCAGAAAAATTTGCTAAACCTAAATTATCTTTAAAACAGGAAAGCACCAATTAGGTATGATAATTACTCCTGCTATTAATACTTTCAAGACCTTTCTCCGAGAATTAGATGACAGATTTGAGCAACAAGAATTGTTACTACCTGTGGAAAATATACTTTTGAAAGCTGCAAATGGGTATATAAGCTTATGAAGATCAAACTTTCTGCTAGGGATGTGATTTCTTTTGATCACTTACAAAAGGAACTTTAGTTGATTTAGTCAAGGACTACATGGAGTAAAAAAGTTACTTCATTTGCACAATATGTGAAGTAATGAACATACAGTGCATTTACAAATCCAAGCTATGTGGGGTAGACAATCTTCTATATAGCATGATCTTGCTTATTATCACCACATTTTCCTCATATGATTTTTCACCTTAATCAGAACTGCTTCTACTCTGAGATTACGTGGCTAAACTATTTCTACATACACTATTATTTATAACTTGTTAATCCTAACATTTTTCAGCCAGAGAGGCGAGAGTTTATGTGACTTAACACTGGCAATAGTCAGTGTCATTACTAATAATGGTGATAATAAGAGCACCATTAATAAACTTTGTCATGGTGAATAGGTATTATATACTGGCAGGCACAACCAACTTCAAGACTTGGATGATAAAAATTCAAAGATTTCACTTCGCATAGTCCTTACAAAAATTCTGAGTAACAACATTCTTTGTGGAGGAAGCAGTCGGGAAGGTTGGGCATATGCTCATCCAATATGTTATCATAAAGCTGTTATTTTTTATCAGCTGCTGATACATTCTATGTAGAGCATTAGTATTTCTAAATGGAGACCATTATCAATTACCTATGCTGGGTATTATGGCTGCTGTTGATCATGTTCCAGAGAAGTTTCATCCTGAGATGACTTCCAGGTCAGTGAATGTCTATAGGGAGGGTAAAGGCTAATGGCTTCCAAGACTCAACTGCAATACTTTTTAAAGGTTTCCAAGCGAGAAGTTGGCAAAGCAGAAAGATCCTTCAAAGATGAATAATATGATACTGTCAGGGATGGACCTGCAAAAGATTATCCTGACATTTATTAGAACATTAGAATGTGTGTGACTATAATAACATTGTGTGTATAATGTGTGGAAGTCAGGTGTTGATTATGTCATGTGAGGCTACTGTTGAGGTCGATGAGGGTCCAGTGACACTTCCTGGTGCTAATTGATTACTTCTGAAGCCACAAGTCCCATGACTCTGAACACATAACTATATTTCATGTCTGCATCTCATTGGACTAACACTTAGCATAATTAGGTATGCATTTTACCTTATATGGAAATCCTGGCCTGTAGACTGGCAGTCTATTTAAAGGCACCAGTCTCAGGCCAGAGTTCAGTCTTCTGTTACAGATTGTATGGACGTATGCAAGTTGAATTATCCATTTGTATGAACCTTTCTCTTCATCTCTTCGCAATCTGTTGGTCAGCGCTCTTCTCAGAGCATCGGCCATAGCATTTGTCGAGGTCTTCACAGCAACAGGAGGCTCTAGTTTCAGTCCGCCAGGGAGGAAAGGCTTTACGAACCTTTCCGCGCCAACGTTCTTCTCCAGGCACACCGGCGGCCCTCAGCACCTCGAACATTGGTCCTTCGAGCCGGATCACACGGCACCCTTTCTCTCCATTCTTCGGCTAAGTTTGCTATTCCTGCTCAGGATAGCAAACTCAGTTCCCATCTCTTGTCCAGTTTGTTCACTCACCCTTTACCTGTTTAATGTCGCTGTCCCTTACAGATCACCGCCGCTGCCAGGGATCGGCTAAGGGCACCATTACTAGGGTAGCCAGGGAGGCTCGCAATCTAAGCTCTGTCTCGATAGACAAACTAGACCTCGCTCTTGTAAACAAGCAGCTGGAACTTCTCGATAAAGCAGATGAGGTCTTCCGACAACATCATCAGGCCATCTGGGATGATGATGACGACATCTCCGAGGATCAGTCTATGGAGGAGCTCATCGATCACCAATCCATACTCGCCCCCCTAAGAGAAGTCTTTCAAGGACTTCGCTCCAAACATGAGGCCATCATCATCGCCAGAGAGCTCTCTCTGGCGCTCGACGATCTGGAACTCTCCATGGAAGGGGATTACTCTGCTTCTATGGACCTTGACTTTGATGAAGCTCAGCTTCTGTCTCAACAACTGCGTAAGGCCCGAGCCAAACCAGTCACAGGAGACTGCCCCCACCTGAAGAGCGCTAGCGACGCTGCTCTTCGACGACTTCGTGCCGTCCAGAAGGTCCGAGATACTGCTCGGGCCCTCTCCACGTCTATGAGTTCACATTCCTCTGATACTTCTGTCTCAACCAGGGTCGCCACACACATTGTGTCCCCCCTTAGTCTCAAACTGCCTACTTTCGACGGCACCTTCCTCAACTGGAGGAATTACGAGAAGCTTCACTCAGCCGTGATAGACAAGGAACTTCAGCTTTCCGATCACGAGAGGTGTTGCCATCTCATCCTGTCCATGGGCACCCCCGAGTGCAAAGCCCATGCTGAAGCAGCTATAGCCAACACCAGCTCCTACGCTGAAGCTATGGCTCGTATGAAGGAGATCTACGAGAGGAATCGAGTCCTCCAAACTCACCACCTGGCTGATCTTCTCAAAGCAGACACGTTCAAGGACGACAAGAGAGACTTGACTCGTATGATGTCCCGTCTCGAAGGCAACGTCCGTGGGATGAAGCTTGCCAAAGGCTACACTCTTGATCAAGCCATCACTACTCACTACGAGACTCTCATGGCCCCTCCACTCGTCAAGCAGTGGAGAAAGTTCACCATGAAGTATGATGACCCACCTCCTCTTCAGGAACTTCTGACCTTCCTGAAGAACCAGATCCGTGCTGCTCCTGACATCATGAATGTCCACAAGGAGAAGGAGACGCCTCCCAAGCACACTCCTCAACCCCAAAGAACCATCCTCAGGATGGACCAAAAATCAGATAAGTGTATCATGTGTAAGTCTGACCATTCCTTGTACACCTGTCCTCAGTTCCGCCAGAAGTCAACACGCCAACGACGTGACTGGGTCAAGTCGACTGCACTCTGCTTCAACTGCCTGAACCCAAGGCATCGTTCGTCTGACTGTTCGAGTCGACATCGGTGTAAGGAGTGCTCGGCCAAACACCACACTCTCCTCCATGAGCCTGCGACCCCTTCAGGGAGCGAGAGTGTTGGTGAACTGGCTACAGTCAACCTCACCACCAACTTTCAGTCCATCCATCCGTACTGTTCAATCCCCAGCACTGCCATCGTGGCTGTGCGTGCTGCAGGACTTGTTCAGCGTGCCCGAGCACAGATGGACTCCGGGGCGACCATTTCTCTTGTCAGCAAAGCCCTGGCCAACACCATCAAGGCCAGAAGGCTCCCCAACTCTAGCACTCGAATCCAAGGCGTGGGGGGCACCATCAGTAGTTCTCATCAAGTGGAGATCACTCTGGTTGGCAACGAGGGAGAGCTGTTCGACTCTGTCTTTCACGTCGTGGACTCAATTCCATCAACGTCCTCGCATGCAGATGTTCGACAGGCACTCTCCCTGCCATTTCTCAGCAATCTCCAACTGGCTGACCCCAACTACCACTCCTCTGCCCACATCGACCTGTTGCTGGACATGGGCACGACCAACCGTTGTTCCAAAGACGGTGTTCTCCACTCACCAGACCGAAGCCTGAAGGCCGAAAACACCGTATTCGGCTGGACGGTCGGAGGTCATCACTCTCAACCTCATCAGCCCTCTAGCTCTACTTCGACCTGCCTCAGAGTCATAGTTATTGAGGACGACCCGAACTTCCTTCTGAAGAAGTTCTGGGACTTGGACCAGTTTCCATCAGACCAGCCGCCTCTCTCTTCCGAGGAGCAGCAGGCTGTTGACCATTTTAATACCACCTTCACTCGAGATCCCAACGGCAGATACCGTGTGTCACTCCCCAAGAAAACCCCGACTCCTCAACTCGGTCGTTCTAGGGAGACGGCCCGTTTACGCTACCTCAGCAACGAGAAGTCTCTGACGAGACGTGGTACTCTGACTCAGTTTAATGCCATTGTGACAGAGTACGGAGATCTGGGTCATGCTGAGGTTGTGCCCGAAGCAGATCTGGATAAGCCTGGTGAGTCTGTCTATGTATTACCCATGCATGGTGTCACTAAACTCTCCAGCACGTCCACCAAGTTGAGGGTCGTTTTCGACGCCTCTGCACCCTCCTCCAATGGCATATCACTCAACGATACCCTCCTCACTGGCCCTTCTCTATACCCCATGCTCTCTTCGGTCATCTGCCAGTTCCGAACCTATGCGATTGGGATGACTGCCGACATCACAAAGATGTTTCGTGAGGTCGGACTGGCAGATGCAGACAAGGACCTCCATCGTTTTCTCCACCGTGGTCCAGATGGCGATCTACACGATTGGAGGATGAATAGGCTCACCTTTGGGGTTTCCTCATCCCCTTATCTGGCTTCTCAAGTTCTTCTCCAACTCGCCACTGATCACCAAGAAGAGTTCCCTCTGGCTGCCCAAGTGGTGCATCAACAATTCTACGTCGACGACTGCATCACCGGAGCTGTCACTCTAGAAGGAGCTCAAGAGATCCAGAGACAACTCGTAGGGCTTCTCCAAAAGGCAATGATGGTTCTGTGCAAATGGAGATCGAACTCCGAACCACTCCTCGACTCTATTCCCGCCGCACTGAGAGAAACATCAAACCTCTCCATCAATATGTCTCCAGATCTCTGTGGCAAAACGCTTGGCATCCACTGGAGCACGCGAGACGATTCTCTCCACGTCTCCACTCCCGAGGTTCATCCAAACGAGGTTGCAACCAAACGGAAGATTGCCTCAGTGGTAGCTCGAACCTTCGACATCATGGGGTGGTTCTCTCCAGCAACTCTGCCAGCCAAGGTGCTTCTCCAGGAAGCCTGGTCCACGAGACTTGGTTGGGACGAATCCCTTCCTGACTCCATTCAGATCCGCTGGCAAGCCTGGCTCAAGGAACTCCCTTCTCTCACAGACCATCCGATTCCGAGACTTCTAGGCCTCCCAGACAAAACCATCATCAGTCGCCAACTCCATGGCTTTGCAGATGCGTCGACTCTGGCCTATGGGGGAGTAGTCTACCTTCGATCCTTCTATTCCGACACCACGGTCACGGTAGACCTCATTTCTTCCAAGGTCCGAGTCGCCCCTCTCAAGGCCACCACCATACCGAGGCTGGAGTTGTGCGGTGCCCTCCTCCTCTCACAGATCATGGACTCCGTAGCGAACGACCTGACCCTCTCAGCAAATGACAGCTTCGCCTGGTCGGACTCCTCCGCTGTGTTGGGATGGATCAACCAGACTCCATCAAAACTCTCCATCTTTGTGGCTAACCGTGTCCACAAACTTACTGTGCTGGTTTCCCCATCACAGTGGAGGTATGTTTCAACCCTGTGTAATCCTGCTGACCTTCTCTCCCGAGGCATTTCGCCTCTCGCCCTCAGGTCCAGCAGTCTCTGGTGGAACGGTGCTCCATGGCTCAGTCAGGATCCCTCTCAATGGCCAAGGAGACCTGACATCAACCTCTCACGAGAGCTTCCCGAACTAAGGCGCATTGTGCTCCATGTCAGCCCTGCTCCCACTGAACTTGTGTCTGACGTCTCTGACTTTAACAGGAAGGTTCGTGTCATGGCATGGGTTAAACGCTTTTGTTTGTATCTCAGATCAAAACAGAAGCCTCCTTCACTCACTCTCACTCTCAAGGAGCTCAGCCTGGCCAAGATCTCCCTACTGAGGAACAGCCAGCTGATACACTTCCACTCTGAACTCAAACTTCTCGAAGCCAAGAAGCCACTGCCTCTCAATCATCAGTTGGCAGGCTTGGTACCGTTTCTCGACCTGCACGGTCTCCTACGAGTAGGAGGTCGACTCCAGAAGGCGGACTTGGCACAATCACAGATTCATCCTCTCATCCTCAGTCCTAAATCCGTCATAGTCTCATCCATGATCCGTGGCATACACAAACGGCTTTTACATGCAGGACCCTCCACCATGATGTCTGCACTGGCTCCTAATTTCCACATCCCTCAGATCAAACGCCTGCTGAGGAAACTGAGCCGAAGATGCATCACATGTCAACGAGTCTATGCCAGAGCCACCACTCAGAGGATGGGGGAGCTCCCAGCCGCCAGACTGACCCCATCCAGACCATTTTCCGAAGTCGGCTTAGACTTCGCCGGTCCCTTCATGACGAAACAAGGCAACACCAGGAAGCCCACGTATGTTAAAACGTATGTTTGCGTTTACATTTGTTTCGCATCCAGGGCCATCCATCTCGAGGTCGTCAGCAACCTCTCCACGGAAGCCTTCATGGGCTGCCTCTCACGCTTTGTCTCCAGACGTGGTCTTCCTACTCGTCTCCACTCAGACAACGGCACTAATTTTACCGGTGCCCAAGCCGAGCTCCGAGCAATTCAGCAGCTCCTACGCTCTGAAGATGCGAAGGAAGTCTTCACCCTCTGGTCTGCTCAAAACGATGTGGTCTGGGACTTCACCCCAGCTAGAGCCCCGCACTTTGGCGGTCTCTGGGAGGCCGCAGTCAGGTCCATGAAGACTTTGCTGAGAAAGACCATTGGGGACCGATCCCTCACGATTGAAGAACTTATGACCATAGTCACAGAGGCTGAAGCTGTTCTCAACAGCAGGCCTCTGCTCCAAACGCACTCTCCGGCAGACGACGGTCTTCCACCACTCACCCCAGGACACTTCCTAGTAGGAGGCCCTCTCTGTGCTCTGCCATCTCGACCTGACACGCAAACCAAGCTCCCACTCCTCCGAAGATGGAACTTGGTGAAGAGGCTATCTCATGACATTTGGTCTCGATGGCTAACCGACTACGTCTCCCAGCTGCAACGTCGTGCTAAATGGAGACACCCGAAGCGTCAAATGAGAGTCAATGACCTGGTGTTAGTGAAAGATGCTGACACCTTCCAGCATGTCTGGCCAATCGCCCGAGTGAGTGCTACTTACCCTGGGAAGGATGGGCTCGTCAGGGTGGTGGACATCTGCAGAAACGGCAAGGTGTATCGTCGACCTGTCGTGAAACTGGCATTGGTACTTGAAGAGTCTGAAGAAGACTCTCCAAAGGGGGAGGATGTTGAGGTCGATGAGGGTCCAGTGACACTTCCTGGTGCTAATTGATTACTTCTGAAGCCACAAGTCCCATGACTCTGAACACATAACTATATTTCATGTCTGCATCTCATTGGACTAACACTTAGCATAATTAGGTATGCATTTTACCTTATATGGAAATCCTGGCCTGTAGACTGGCAGTCTGGGTATTATGGCTGCTGTTGATCATGTTCCAGAGAAGTTTCATCCTGAGATGACTTCCAGGTCAGTGAATGTCTATAGGGAGGGTAAAGGCTAATGGCTTCCAAGACTCAACTGCAATACTTTTTAAAGGTTTCCAAGCGAGAAGTTGGCAAAGCAGAAAGATCCTTCAAAGATGAATAATATGATACTGTCAGGGATGGACCTGCAAAAGATTATCCTGACATTTATTAGAACATTAGAATGTGTGTGACTATAATAACATTGTGTGTATAATGTGTGGAAGTCAGGTGTTGATTATGTCATGTGAGGCTACTGAGGAGAGCACGTGTAGAACAATATATATGTGGTCGGCTCGCCCTCAGTAGTTCGTTCGATTTTTTACCTTGTTTCTGTAAAGTGTTTCTGAAGTTTTAATAATATAATTATACTTTAGTAGTACTTGTTCTTAGAAGATAGATCAGACTAGAGTTTGACCTAGGCTACCCTAAGTTAAGGGTGGAAACGAGCGCGATCCTCGACAGTTGGTGGCAGCGGTGGAGATATTTGAGAGCTTCGACAATTTGCTACATTGGGCTCTTATGCTAAAGCACAGGAGTATTTGACCTCACGATTTCGACTACGAAAAGGCTACTAGGAACGATGGAAACTAGAGCCCGATCTCAACGCACAGACGGGCAGGACTCAGAAACCACAGAAATTGATTATCGACCACAAGGGTGGGTTGATGAAGAACGGAGCGACAACTTCGTGGACGTCAGTGGATGGACGGGGGGGGGGGGGGGGGGGGGCGGATGCGCTGGAATCCGATGACGACGACTTACCTGAGGGTGACTAAGGACATGTTGAAGTGGATGGCTAAACAAAATAGCAAACAAGACTATACCTTGGCAAAATGTATCAAACTATTGGGCTAATGAGCTGAGGCAAGAGCCATTCCTAAATTGTCAAATTGGGAAAGATGGACAAGACCCTGAACGTTTTTTTGTTTTGTTTGAATCAGGATGGATGATCATGGAGTACCTGAGAAAGATTGGATGAAACAGTTGAAGCCAACACTGAAAGGACAAGTTTTAGCAGAGTGGGAAGACATGCCACGAGAGGAGAGAAGGAAGTATTCTCGAGTCAAGAGAAGGGTGTTGAAGGTGCTGGAAATGAGCACGGCAGAGAGAAGGATGAGATGGTGGGACCTGGAACCAAAGGACAAGGAACCACTAATGAAATGGTATAGACGGACAAGGGAACCCACGGACAGATACCTGAGAGACTTTGAATCCAGGAAGGCTATAAAGGAACATTTAGCGATGGAGACCTTCCTGCGGGGACTGCCAGGATCTGCAGCTACCTGGGTAAGGGAGCATTGCACTGATAACCCGGACGACGCTGGTGATGCAGCAATGAGATTCTTTGTGGACAGAGGATGGGAGGCAACTGTCAAACCCAAACGAAGAAAGACAGATGATGAGAGGAGGAATCAGAGCAGCAGCACAGACTCTACCCTTAAGGTGACCAACCTACCAAAACGAGACTCAACCAGGCAGACCGCAAGCACAGGATTCAAGGAGAAAAGTAAGATTGATCCTAAATACTTTGATAATGACAAGGGTCCTATGTGCTTTAGGTGTAAGGGATGGGGTCACAAGGGCAAGGACTGTCCTAAGAATGTTTGTGCGGTGAAGATTGACAAGGAGAATGAGCCACTATCTGAGCCTAAGAAATGGAATGTGGCGAGAGGTCTAGTGGGAACAAATGAATGTGACATTGAGCTGGATCCATCTGCCGACACATCGGTGGTGGTGAAAGACTTGGTGCCCGGCGGAGGCTACACTGGAAAGTGGACAAGGATTGCAGGTGTACACACAGTGACGAGAGATGCTCCAGTGGCTAGACTGTTGGTAAGAGTCAGAGAACGAAAGTTCTGGGTTGAGGCAGCAGTACTAGCAAGGGCCAACAAAGATCTTTTGTTAGGAGCAGACCACGAAAACCAATTTGCACTGATGGCTGAAGCAATGGAAGCACGGCGCCAAGAAAATGCAAAGATCAATGCAGTGACAACTAAGTCAATGAGTGCAAAGGAACAAGATGAACTGGACGCAGATCTAATTACAGATGAGATGTTCCAGCAAGAGTTCGATATAGATGACTCTCTGTTGAACAAACGACATACAGAGAAAAAAACGAGGTCGACTAAACGAGATGACCGTCTGAGAGTGTTTGCAGACAGCACACGAGAGGTACCTGATGAGTTAGCCATAGGATGAGATGAGCTGAGTAAAGAACAGCAGGAAGTTGACACCCTCACAGAAGCATGGGAGCGAGCAGGGACAGGAGACAACTATAGTGTGAAGGATAAGCTCCTCCATCATATCAGTCATGGAGAAGAAGATATCCGGCAGCTTGTCGTTCCAGCTAAGAGAAGAGCAAAACTCGTGAAGTTAGCCCACAGCTCGCCGATGGCAGGCCACATGGGTTGGAAGAGAACAACCGAGAAAGTATTGCAAAGGTTCTATTGGCCAGGAATAAACAAGGAGGTGAGGGATTATGTTGAACAGTGTGTTGAGTGTCAAATGGTGAAACCAGTGCAGAGGAATAAGGCTCCATTGATTAGTCTACTAATAATCTCGACCCCATTTGAGAGGATCGCGATGGACGTGGTCGGGCCTCTACCAATGACTGAGAGGAAGAACCGATACTTGCTGACTATTATGGACTTTGCAACAAGATACCCTGAGGCCATACCCATGAGACGAGTGGATAGTGAGTCAGTAGCTGAGGCCCTGCTGCAGTTCTTCTGTAAGTTTGGATTGCCGAAGGAAGTACTGTCGGACAGAGGCACCAACTTCACATCAGAGTTGATGAAGAATGTGATGAGATGACTAGGAGTAGACCACATAAAGTCTTCTCCCTACCACCCTCAGACAAATGGCATGTTGGAGAGGTGGCATGGGACACTAAAAGCAATGATTAGGAAGTCAGGTCGGGGAAAAAAGGAATGGGATTTGCTTGTTCCTTTGTTTCTATTTGCTTACAGAGAGGCGGTGCATGAAGCCACAGGGTTCTCTCCCTTTGAATTCGTCTTTGGCAGACATGTAAGAGGACCTCTGGACATTGTCAAGGATCAATGGGAAGAGACTGAGAATTTACCAGTCTCTGTGGCAGAATACCTCGACAACATCTACGAAAAGATGCAAGACATGGCAGACATAGCCAAGGAAAGTGACAGACGAGCCAAGGAAAGGACCAAGGAAAGGACCAAGAAATGGTTTGATGTAAAGGCACGAGAGAGGAAGTTCAACGAAGGCGATGCCATGCTAGTCCTGACACCAGACAAGAAAAGTAAACTGGACGCAGCTTACCAAGGACCATATTTGATCCTAGCAAAGGTATCCCCAGTATAACATACAGGGTAGATGTAGCTGGACGAGGAAAGCAAGGAAAAGTAGTTCATGTCAACCTGCTTAAAGAGTGGAAGACACCGACTCAAAACATGATGGCGATCTCAGTGGTGACGGAGACATCAAACGAAGATGATGGTGACTTGGTGACTTGGGAGCCAGGAAGGACCACTCAACCAATGCTAGCCGGCGAATTGAATGAACAACAACAAAACGATACATCGAGGCTGATGATGAAATTCGAGAAAGTTTTCGACACATGTCCGGGTGAGACGCAATTGACAAAGCACCAAATACGAACTGGGGATGCACTACCCATCAGAATCCCACCTTACAGGGTGCCGGTGGCGATGCAAGATGCAGTGAGAGAAGAATTACGAGCAATGTTACAACAAGGCGGCATCATCGAAGTCTCCAGAAGCCCATGGGTAGCCCCTCTGGTGACGGTGGGGAAAAAAAGATGGAACGGTACGACTGTGTGGTGATCACCGCAAGTTTAACGAAATCACTCAGGATGATCCTTACGTAATGCCACGAGCAGACGAGCTCATAGACAAAATTGGACAAGCGAAGTTTATGTCGATTCTAGACATGACGAAAGGATACTACCAAGTTCCTATGTCAGAAGAAGACAAAGCAAAGACGGCTTTTATGTCCATCATGGGCAAATTTCACTTCAACAGAATGCCCTTCGGTCTGAATGGAGCACCAGCGACCTTCCAAAGACTGGTAGATGATCTGCTTAGAGGAACCCATGAATATGCCTCCGCATATATGGATGACATTGTAGTGTTCTCAGACAATTGGAAGATGCATCTTGAACACATAGAAGAAATATTGAAGCGATTGAAGGATGCTGGTTTCACGCTACGAGCCGAAAAATGCAGAATTGGAGCGTCAAGCTGTACGTACCTTGGTCATCAAGTGGGAGGAGGTCGAGTCAAGTTGGCAGAATCGAAGATTGCAGCTGTGAAGAACTTCCGAAGACCTCAAACGAAAAGAGACATCAGGGCATATCTAGGGCTCACTGGCTATTATCGAAAGTTTATAGCCTACTATGCAGACAGAGCACTACCATTCACTGATTTATTGAAGAAGTCTGAACCTGAAAAAATCAAATGGACCACAAAGTTGGAAGAAGCTTTTAACGACTTAAAAGCTGCACTAACGAGTCAACCAGTATTACAAACGCCGGATTTCACAAAGCCATTTCTTCTCCAAACGGATGCATCGCAAAAAGGGATTGGAGCAGTCCTTGCACAACATTTTGACAACAGGGCGAGGCCGGTAGCATATTTCTCGCGGAAGATGCTGCCGGCACAAACACGGTACTCAGCTAAAGGACTGGCAGTGGTGAAGGCAATACAGCATTTTGCTGTATATCTATTTGGACGTAAATTTGTGGTACAAACGGACCATCAACCTTTGACAAAAATACGATTGATGCAGAACGACAACAGCCGGCTAATAAGGTGGTCATTAGCACTGCAAACATATGATTTTGATGTGGAATACAAGCCTGGAATTGCGAATACCAATGTAGATGGACTGTCACGACAAGCTGAGGATGAACCGCTACCTTAGGAGGAAGGGGGAGATGTCAGGGATGGACCTGCAAAAGATTATCCTGACATTTATTAGAACATTAGAATGTGTGTGACTATAATAACATTGTGTGTATAATGTGTGGTAAAATAGTCAGGTGTTGATTATGTCATGTGAGGAGAGCACGTGTAGAACAATATATATGTGGTCGGCTCGCCCTCAGTAGTTCGTTCGATTTTTGACCTTGTTTCTGTAAAGTGTTTCTGAAGTTAAAAAAATATAATTATCTATTCAGAAATTGTGTGCAAAGCTGAGGTCAGAGTTCTGTGTTTTTTATCTGGATGATGGAACTCTGGGAGGCAACCGGGAAGATGTAATTTGTGATCTCAAGACCATTGAGGTTGAAGCAGGTGCTCTGGGCCTTGAGCTAAACAGAGGAAAGACAGAATTGATCTGTAAGGATCCTATTTCTCATGGGATCGTCCTCATTGCTCTTCCAGGAGTTAGCATCATTAACCCAGAGAATGCCAATCTCTTGGGCTCTCCTATTGGAGGGTTACAATCAGTGGATGCATGTGTAAGGGAGAAGACAGAGCTGCTGCAGTTGATGGGTGATAGACTTTGTCATTTGCAATCACATGATGCTATCACATTGTTGCGTCACTCATTTGCGATCCCTAAGATGATGCACATTCTCCGCTCTGCTCCCTGTTTCTCTTCCAGTCATCTCCCAGCCTATGACCACCTTCTCAAGTCAATCCTCAGCAATATCACTAATATAGATTTTCAGAACAATGACTCTTCTTGGCTACAGGCCACCCTTCCTGTGAACCATGGGGGAATTGGAATTAGGAGTGCGGTTCATCTTGCTCCCTCTGCCTTTTTGGCTTCTGCTGATGAATCGTCCAATCTTATTCACCATATCCTCCCCCCTCGGTTTAGTACTGTCCAGTACCCTGAGATTGAGGTTGCCCGTTCACTCTGGGGTGATGACCTTGTCTTGCCTCCTCCAGCCCCGCCTGCTTCCCATCAGCAGAAATCGTGGGACATGCCTCGTATTTTGGAAAGGGCAGAGTCACTTTTGCGGAATGCTAGTGACCCCCAAACCAGAGCTCGTCTCCTCGCCGTGTCTGCATGTGAGTCAGGTGCCTGGCTTAATGCCCTGCCAATCTCCTCACTGGGTCTCCGAATGAGCGATGAGGTAGTTCGAATAGCAGTTGGGCTACGTCTTGGAGCACCCCTGTGCCAGCCACACTCTTGTAGTTACTGTGGATCGGATGTCAACCAGTTTGGTACACATGGGTTGAGCTGTAGGCACAGTCAGGGAAGGCTTTCTCGCCATGGTGCTTTAAATGACATCATCCACCGGTCATTAACTGCTGCAAATGTCCCTTCCCGGCTGGAGCCCTCAGGTCTGCTTCGGTCCGATGGAAAGAGACCTGATGGCATGTCCATCATTCCATGTCAAGTGGTAGACTATTGGTATGGGATGCAACCTGCAGTGACACCTTTGCCCCATCCAACCTTTTGGCTGCAGTCACTGAGGCTGGTGCAGTGGCAGCACAGGCGGAGATTTTGAAGGGTGAAAAGTACACCCACCTGGACTCGGCATACAAGTTTGTACCTGTGGCGGTAGAGACATGTGGATCCTTTGGGCCTCAAGCAAAGGCATTCTTCAGGGAGTTGGGACGCCGCCTGAGGTCAGTGACTTATGAAGAGGACTCCCATCAACATCTTCTTCAGCGGATTTCTGTGGCTGTGCAGCGTGGGAATGCAGCCTCAGTAATGGGATCTTTGCCATCAGGGTTGGGGACGAGCCATTTCCCTAGTCATCGCATGAACTTTTAAACTTTTTAACTTGAGGTATGGCATGTTGTTCTCTGTCATACAACAGTTTTTAGGCATACTATTATATGTAATTTCTATTCTACTATATTCTATATAATAATGCTGATTGATATTGATTAAAATAATAATAATAATAAAATAAAATAAATTATAAAAAAAATATAAAAAAATATTAAAAAAATAAAATAAAATAAAATAAAAATTATACTTTAGTAGTACTTGTTGATTCTAGCTTAGAAGATAGATCAGACTAGAGTTTGACCTAGGCTACCCTAAGTTAAGGGTAGAAACGAGCGCGATCCTCGACAGATACCAATCCATGGTTACAATAAGATGCAGTTTATGTATGACAGTTTCTCTTGAAGGAAAGTTTCTATCTAACTCAAGAATGGAGTCAACCTAGACAAATATACAGGATTTACATAATGAAGAGATGCTACTACAACTTTAAGAAACACCAATCAAGTTTGTGCCATAAGGAAGGAAATACAACTTTAACTTAGCACAGTCCTTACACACAAATTTCAGAGTAACAGCATTTTACTTTAACAGGGGTGGAGGAAGTGGTTTGGCAGGTTTGGCAAATGCTCAACCAATATCTGAAGATGAGGCTAATAATTTTAATCCAATTCTCACACACAGACTACAAGGTCAATAGCCGGCTAGCTCTGTTAATACTTTCTATGAATAGCATTGTTACTTTGAAAACAGAATTACTATAATGGTGATAATAGGAGCATCAAAGTGTTCCTGTTTTAGTATAATTGCTGATGAATGTACTGATCTCTCAATTCACTATTTGTGTCCATTGGTTTGATGAAAATCTCCATGACCTTCTAAAATGTAGAACAGAACAGTTAAAGAAAATATAGAAATCAACAGGAAAATGTTTCTTGTAATCCTTCAAAATATTAAGCAAGACAGAATTTAACTAAGGAGAAGATATATATATAGTAATTCCATTTAGTTATTACTGCTTGTGAGGTTTGGATACACCAGTATATGACATGTCATGACATAAAAAATGAGTGCATGCATTTGTATTTTCCAAAATGTAATAAACATATTCATAAGTGTTCCTGTTTTAGCATAATTGCTGATGAATGTATTGCTCTGTCAAACAGTGACAATTTACTATTTGTGTTCATTGTGTTGATGAAGATATCCATCATGAATATTTTCTTGGCTTGTATGATGTAGCAAGCATTACTTCTGATTCTCTTGTTCATGCAATTAAAGATACTTTGGTGCATTTAGCTCCACCCTCTTCAATTGTCATAGCCAATGCATTACAGAGCATCAAACATAGATGTGATAAGGAATACTGTAACAAAACTACCATCTGAAAAAATGTTCTTTCTATATACATTACATTGATATGGATATGCCCTAAACCTAGCCAAATGAAATACCATTACATAATCTATATATGCTGTGAAACTTTGGAACTAGCTTTTAAGGTAATTAAACTTTTCCCAAATGAAGAAAGAAGAGGAAGAGTGTCTTGGAATATAACGTAAATTTTATCCAAAGCGATGGACTGTACATGACAGGTCCATCAGTAGTACTATATGACTATACTAAACTCTAATGCTCTATAGAAGCTGTAGGAACAGCGTTTGCAATCAGAAGTTACAACCTGACATGAAGAAGTGAGTGAATAACACAGTTGCTATGTTTTAAGTTTTTATTTGAGCATGAAGGGTTTTCATTATGACTGATAATCTTAGCAAGATACTTCAAAATGAGTCTATGGTAGCCTAGCAATAGCAATATCAAGACATTGGAGTAAATGAGAAGTAAAGATAGCTGTAATCCGTTCTTCCAGGATTTAGAAACCTTATGACTAAGTACTGGTTCATCTTTCAAGAAAAGAGTAACATTACCAATTGAAATAGGTAAGGGAGTCAATTATCTTGCTACTAATATTGAGAAACATATTGAACTCAGTATTATGAAGCTCGCTGTCTCAGCTATCAAGGACCGTTTCAATCAACCTGGCTAGCCAAGTTATTAAGCTGTATGGAAATGATCTCAATGAGATTGAGCTTAACTATCAACTACACACTAATAATCAACTACACATCTTTAGCACCAATAATCAACTACACATCTTTAGTGCACCAATTTTGTTAGAAAGGCTCACGTCAGGAGTTTGAGTGCGAATATGTCAGGCACCACAATTGATTATTGCCATGTCATCAACAAATGCAGCAAGTGAGTAGTCATTTTCAGTATATAAGACAGTGAAACAAAGCTAAGGAGCAATATGGATCAAAGATGATTTTAAACCATGTAGTTGGTCTTAGTCATTTCTAAGATATTTTTTAATAACAGCTCAGTATTTTCACGTGGCAGTGAACATAAATTTAGGGTATTTATTTTGGGAGATTTGAATGACTGATAATAATGTCTTGATATATAATTTAGTAAGTTTTTTCTTTTGTCAGTATGGTCACTTGAAAGTGAAGATAGTCTTGAAAAATAATATTCCTAAATAGCTTCCTTCCTCCATCACTGTGAAAGTCCTAGTTGTACACCAACACTCACATGCACAACAGTGGAGTGGCAAATATCACAGAGAACTCCCATTACCATCACTCTCATCACAGAAATGAGCAGGAGTGGGTTCATCATCTAGCTAGTGGCTTCTTAACCAGGTTCGGACTCCTCTGTTTCTTATCCACCAGAATCAGAACTGCTCTCTAAATGTACTCTATGATAACATTCGTCCTAATTGTCTGTTTACACTTTCGTCCCTTCCATTTCTCTGCTTCATTTCGGTCACTTATACCTGTTTCCTACTCTTCTCTTCTGATTCCTTCCTCTACTTTTTCATTCTTTCTTTGTTCAGCCTTCTTCTGTTCTTTAAGTTTTCAGCTTCATTTTTGTTCTCTTATCTTCCTTCAGAACTTCATAAAAATCAGAAGTAAAATTTCTAGCCCCAGTGATACACTCTGTCCTCTCTTATCAATGGCATATCATCAAGTGTAACAAAAATTAGACCGCATTTCTCAAGTTTCTGTAATGTTGATGCAGTGTGTGTGTGTGTACAAATCAATCCTGCTGTAACCAGTTGATTTACAGGGGTAAATGTTGGAGAGGTTACATATTTTAAGAGGTAGAGATGAAGCAACTGGTGAAGAGCAAATAATGGATGAGGTGCAAACAATAGATAGGCAAAGTATACTTCCAGACTTTGCTCTGCAAACAAGGATATTCATCCACTAAACACCACACAAATCACAGCTCAACACATCTACACCAGATGTATTGGCTACTGGTTGCTGATCAGGAAGCTATGATGAGTCTCTATTGGCTAATGTCATGAGAGATTGTGAAACTGATGATGCTGTATCTGTAGAGGATTCACTTGGTGAGGAGCCAATTTCATCCCACAGATAAAGGAATTATGCTACACCATTGGATTACAAAAGAGAGATGCTATACTTTCAGAAGCTGGCTTTGATATTTGGAATAGAAAATGATTCATCCAAATTGATCCAAAGAGCACCTAAAAAACACAAGAAATTTCCTTTTTTATTTAACAAAATTCTTTTTTAAAGAAAGAATTCTGATGAATTTGGGCAACAAGTCCTTAGCTGGCTTGAACATCCAATGTGAAGCTTATTGAAGGAGTGAGGACCATTCTGCATGTCTTGCAGGTCTCAGTCAAATGCTATAAAGACCTCAGGGAAAAAGAAAATACCTGGAAGGACAGTAGATATATGTCTAGATCACTAGCTAGCTATTACCAACTAAATAAATAGTAATACAGCCAGCAATCTTTCATAGATTTAATGCTAGAGCAATATCATTTCTAGGCTGGAGATACCAATGCAGATATCAAGGCTAAACTTCTCTACTCAACCAGAGTTAGCTGAAATGGAACTAGGGGTCCAGTCAGATAGCCTCATTTCATGTATTACTTGCCCTGTTGTTGGCAGAGAAGATGGAGAGACAGATCATACCCACATCTTAATCCTTTCTATGCATTTTTAAAGATGTATATATATATATATATATATATATATAATATATATATATACCTATAGTCAATGCAGAGAGCATTATGGTGGGCTAGTAGCAACTCAATGCTATGTCAATAATAAAAAAGCAATCAAAACAGTATTTAAAAAAAAGAAAATAATAAATTAAGAGAGAAAAAAGTATTATAGCAATTAAAATGGTGAGACACAGCCAACACAATTAGTGGGATGAGTAACATTAGTATTATTACACAGATTACCAACATCAACAGAAACTGATGTCACTGTTTGAAAAAGGGAGAGATTAATGGAAGGGAATGGCGAGATCAGCGATTTGGATGAGGGGGAGAGGTTGAAATGGGAAGAGCATCAACTTCTGTCTCTTCTGACAAGAGAGAACTAGTTTACTAAGATGTGGTTTATTCTCATTAGCAGACAAGTTCACACAGTACATCCTTGCTGCAAAGTGCTGAACTGCTTCCAATTTTCTTGAGTTTGACAGTACCAAAATTACAAAAGCAGTGGTCTTGTAGAGGTGCAACCTAACTACAGTCAGATTGGCTGAAATCTCCAAATCCTTCCAAGGCCTACTGTAGGTTTTAAATTTCATTTGACTTAATTGGTCATTAACCCTTTAACGGATGTAAGCGCCATATGGCGGAGGAGCTCACTATAAATAACTCGTTGATCGTAGAGCAATAATTTATATATCTAAAAAAACCTACTTTAATACTCCACATACACAATAAATTTCAAATCCGTAAACATCCAGGAAGTAAGAGAAAAGGGTGCGGTTAGTCGGGTTAGTCGGTTGAGCCACGCCCTGGAAAATGTCCGAAGATTTATTACTCTCGAGGAAGTGCTTGCTGAGGTTGCAGACTACGATATTGCCCTTTCCAAGGATGAATCTGAGGAAGAAGAGGGTGAAGGCATCTATGCTTACCTGGAAAATGCGAGCTCCAACAGGACCGCCACGGAAAGCTTGGCCATGGAGGCAGGCTGCGATTTCCTGCTCTCTGATGAGGAAGACATGGTCCAGGAAGACCACGAAGGCTTCCCAGGTTTGGGAAAGTATATATGTAGCTGCAGTAATGTATTAGCATGTTGTTGACCATTAGAAAGATTTTTTTGTTCAAATTCAAGTGTAAACTTTGTGGTAAATAACCTATTCCAAGTGATTGTTCTTACTCTAACTCTATCATCTTCATCTCAGATTCTCTGAACTTTCTCTAGCACTGTAATAGTTATCTGTAGAGTGTGTGTGTCATGTAAAACAAAGAAAAAAGATGTTCTTGTATTGAAAAACAAATTATAAACACTATAATTTATATAATGATATTCATGTTTGTGGTTTTTGTTTGTGGTCACGTTTGTAATTTGATAATTTACCACAATGTTTGTAAACAATGGTGCTATCACATACCTCAATTACAAGGGGCACATATGCATTCCTGATTTTATATAGATTTTTAACTGAAATTGTTATTTTCTTTCTGGAATCCATCCATGAAAGGGTTAATGGTGACAACTGATAAAAGATGTGGATAATACTTCCTGAATTATTCTGTTTGAAGTGAAGGTAGAAATATTGGGTGTGATTGTTTACAGGGTGTGATTGTTTACAGGAATGAATATATAATAAGGTTAGACTTGGAAATATTAAGGATTAAACAAGCTGAGACAATCAAGAAGACGGCATAAAAACATCGACTTGTAGAAGAACATTGTTATCCCTCAGGTTATAGATTAGTCGATAAAGAACAATATCATCAGCATACATAAAAACTACTTTTGTGACAAACCAAAGTTACAAAGACTGTTTGTGAAAATAACAAAAAGGAGAGGTCCTTGCCCATAATTTTATGCCAATTGAATCACATTTTGCATACCTTTTCTCCTGTACCATTTCACAACATTACCCTTGAGAGTCACATTATAATTACTGGTTTGGGTTGGCTGGATTAATTTTGGCCATTCTCACTAGCCTACCAAACCATTGTGACATGAGTGGCATTTGAGGTTTATTGTGCATATGCAAATAATTTGTATATACTAGGCATCCTATCCAAGTCTTCCTACATCATTGAAAACTGAACAGTTGCCACTTACTCATAATATACAATGTATATTACCTTATATACTCCAAGCACTTGCAATGTATTGCCAGCACTAAGCTTTAACTTCAACAGCTCCTGGTTTTTGTCTTCAAATTTATCATTACATTGCCTGTTCTCTATCTTCAGCTGCTCAAAATCTACTTCATAACGAACTTCACCGGCCTCTTCCTTCTGCTTCATCTGAGATTGAAGTTTGCATCTTCTAGCTTTCAAGGAAGCATTCTTCAGACATAGTTTATCTTTCAGAGTTTCCTATAAGTTTATAGCAAATTCTTAATAAATCACACAGTGACTTCTTTTTATATACAGTCAAATGTAACATTTTATACATACTTGCAAGTCATAAAAATGGAAGTATTTCCTGTAACTAAATCACAACCTCCCACTAACTATTTGAATGTGGAAGTAGTAAGCAAGGTAAGTTCCCCTACATGGCAGCATCTTTCAAAAAAAATGTTGTTCATAATCATAAGCAATCTAAAGATCTACAACTGGAATGAGGAGGAAGATTTGAGAAGGCTCTAGTAAATATGCATATAAGAAGCTTATATCTAGAGCATTATTGAATTATTTATCTAGGCATTTGGATATCTATGTGGAGTAAAGCAAGGTAACTCCACTTTGGTCTAGTAGTAATACACACACACACTAGCATAATGCATGGTCTAGTAGTAATACACTCACACACTAGCATAATGCATGGTCTAGTAGTAATACACTCACACACTAGCATAATGCATGGTCTAGTAGTAATACACACACACACTAGCATAATGCATGGTCTAGTAGTAATACACTCACACACTAGCATAATGCATGGTCTAGTAGTAATACACTCACACACTAGCATAATGCATGGTCTAGTAGTAATATACTCACACACTAGCATAATGCATGTATCCTTTGCATAAGAGTATCCTTTGCTATAAAAAAACAGACTCCAAACTCTCCGATACAGTGCAGGCACTTCTCCGTTTCTTCAACCAAAAGCAAAAAAAAGGTAAGGGTCTTCAATGTCATAATAAATATTCCTATATACATGTACATGGATATTCGATTACAGAAGGTAGGATTATCTAGAAGTTTAGTGTCTAGATAGCTAACTGATCAAATACATAAAACTAGTCTATAAACTACTCAAACATGAATTGGAGTCCTTACTTTTGACTTTTGTGAGAAATCATGATTATAAGCTAGCTCTAATACAATGCTAGCTATTACTTTTACTCCAGCTGAATTACAACTATGGCAATAGTAGATGATGCTAGATCACGGAAGGTAAGATGATTCAGCTAAAGTATATTTCAGAGGATATCTGACAGCCTAAACGCTTCTACACCCCCAAAAATGTCTGTAAGATTTTGCATCAAATGCCATAGAGACAGTTTTAGCAATATACCAAAAAAATGCTAGCTAGGTAGTGAGCAGAGTAATAGGGATCAATGGTACTTCTAGGCTTTAGTGACTTATGTACTCTGGCATCAAAGTGGCAGTTGTTTGGATGGTCAGCGAACAACAAATCTAGATTATTGTAGAACTTAGCCTATATTACAGTCACACCCATTCTTCTATAGGCAAGATTTACAATTAGTCCCCGGTAGGGAGTGGTAACCAGCACAGCGTTCTTGTTGGGTCCTGCTCTTCTAAGAAGCAGAGCCTTCACAGAAGGTAAGATGATCTAGCTGTTTAGAGTAAGATAGCTAACTGATCAACCTAACTGACTAAAAGCTAGGCTATCAACTACCCTAACTAGAAGAACAGATTGGGAGTCCCAAGTTACATGCTATCAACTACCCTAACTAGAAGAACAGATTGGGAGTCCCAAGTTACATAGTTTACCATGACAAATTATGACCATGAGCTAGATAGCTAGCTCTAATAGAATGCCCGCTCTTAGTTTGGCTAGAGCTAATTAATAGTAGATTATGATCAACTGCTTTTTTATCTTGTCCTCAAATATAGGTAGCTATTCTCAGGACAAGGAAGCCCAGTTCTTCAATGAATAATTATCTTTACAATTATTATAGGATAACCTGTGATATTGGGAACAGATCTAAAGGATTGAATTGGAATATATAGGAGAAGCTGAAAGTTGAGTAGAGGTAGTATGTTTGTTGGAAGCTCACTGCCACTGGGCTAAACACAAATATTGAGTTAAGCAACAGCTGTTCATCTGTTTCTCTGCAAAAATTCCCTCATCCATAAGTCATTGTGTGAATCATCATGGCAGCCTGCTGAAGTATTCCAGCAAAAACTCTGGCTCAGATTGTGATTACTGCAAACAGTTCTATGCTAATTTCAGTATATGAAGAAAGGAAATGCCAATTGCTTATCTACAACACATAAATAAGTTACTGCCAAATAACTGAGAGTTAGAGCACACACACAAATGCATCACTCCTCATCAAAGAGTTAACAGGAACAAAACAAAACAAAACAAAAAAACATTGTACACATTCAAATTAATTGTTTCTGTGGGCTATTTATTCATTTATAGCGTGCATGTGGATCACGGTCGGTTTTCATGGAACTCACTGGTGATTCATGTTAATTGGGGTTTATGTTATATTTTTGGGAGCTTCTGGTTTACTCCCTAAGTGAAGGATTCAAGGCAAGCTGGAGAGTTTTAGAGCTAACCCACTGCCAAAACCACCATTTAAGAATGCCAGGAAGATGCTAAAGTAGTTTTAGCTAAGATACATATGGGTTCGGTTCTTTTTCTTGTTGGTTGCTGGTTTTGCATCCACAGTTTTAAAGTATGAGTCACACCACTATGGGGAGTCATGCTCTATATAAAGTTACAGAATATTTATTCACTTTACGGATAACTATATTGGCTTGACACACATCAAACATTCCTATTCATATAATATATAGACGTATCCACACATTATACATATGTTGGATACTAGGATGCTTCATAAGCTGGAGACATCCATGTTTCTATGATGTGATGCTAGAATAAGATCTATCAACAAACTCTTGGATGAATTCAATGGGGACCTTACAATTATAGCTCTGAGAACCTACTTGTAACATCAGCTTGTTCTCGTAATACTTGATTACTTTCTCCCCTTCCATTAGTCCAGTTCGCTAAACAAGGAACATGACAAAAAACAGCAGCGACAATAATAAGAATATATTGAATATACTAACTGAAGTGAAATAAATATTGTCTTGAGGAGCGGCTACTCTTTTTGTCTTCTTTTTGCTGTAATTATTTAACATTCTCCAGAGCCACCTGTCCCACTTCTTCTTTGTATATATCTGTACCATCACACCAGATACTGCAGCATGCATGTACTTGCTGTGTGGATGAATATTGTTATGCTATAGTTTTTAATACTGATTTAATACTGATGATCTCCAAGAGAATAAAAATGCAACCCAATAAGCATTGTAAGTGTCATGGCAATCTATGTTTTGTCAATCAAAAAAATGCATGCAATATTATTGTTTTTATTATATCAATCCTACAGCAAACAAATGCATCTACACAGGAGTGCTTCCCTCATCAAGAGCAAAGTAAAACAATTCAGTAATCTACGGGGCATGTACAGGACATCTGGTATTCAGCACATTCATTTAGTGAACGAGTCAGAGTTTGTGGTTATACATGCCTATGGTAGCCAATCCGTTAAGCATAATGTGATATTGAATATCTTATTTTTCTTGATATTGGAGGAACAGAGGTAGCAAGATAATGTACTAAATAGCTATGACTTACCTTATCAATGGCTCCCCTTATAATATCTCGATCAAACTCGTAATCATCTTTCCTCAATTCAGCAAGACGTATTCCTGTTTCTGTCATAACTGCCTACAAATTGTGTGAGAAAAGTACTTCAAACACAGCTATGAGCTAATCAGAGTTAATTGAATCTTATAATTATGTATGTACATCCTTGCTCTAATGATTAAAATAGTTTTAAACTATGTCCAGCTATCAACAATCAAACAATCAAATGACTTCAAATAGGATTATTTTACCGGGAAATGTTATGGCTTGGAATGAATTTCATAGGAAGTCAGAGGCACAGAATTACATCATATATATTCCACAAGAAAAAAAGGTGAATAATATTTTGGTCATGCTTTCTGAAAATAATTCACACACCCCACTCTACTTTCTTTGTGCAGTACCTGGCACATATTTAGTAACAGAGATCCAGTGTGCACAGAACTGATACACATGTAGATTTGCATGGGTATACTATATCTAGCAACACATCTAGTAATACAGATCGAGTGTGTGTACATACTGACACACATGAAAACTTGCTTGGGTATGCTATAGCTAGCACCACCTTGATCTAGTGTGCACAGAATTGATATACATGCAGACTTGCTTGGTGCTATCTCCCAACTCACCAGCACTTTCTAAGCTGAAGTCTTAACAAGAGCTCAATTAACTATAATAATGCTATATAAAAATTGAAACTGACTTTTTGGTCTACTACTGCTGCTTCTCTGTCACTGGAAACTTTTTCCTTTATTCCTTGAGAAAGCTAGACTGTGGGAAAACTAAAGCAAAATCAAGCTATCAAGATCAGTTATAGTCCAGTAGATACCTTAAAGGCTTTCACAATACAACACATGCATTAACAATGTGACAGAATGCAATGATTAAACTGCTTGAATAGATGCAATGTGATGTAATGCAATGTGACATATTGTGAACTACACTTAAGGCTTATTCAGGCAAAGTCATTTTTATCATTGTTCCATATGATTTGATAAAAATTAAAAGCAAGTCTACACTTCCTAGAGGTTGGGCATATACAAATTCACCAATATATTCAAACCCCCTTACCTTGTGAGTATCATTGGATCTTCCAAAAATGTCTCGTATTTTATTCAACTCCTTGTATAGCTCATCCAACTCTGAAGTGGCAATTTCACTTTTCTGAACAGGAGTCAGTGTCAAGATCCTAAAAACACAACAACACAATTTAAAAAAGAGATAAGAAAATGTTAAGTGATGTATATATAGCAGAATTTAGTAATATGTTCTATTCTTCATTGTTGTACATCTATGATAAAATAATAATAGGAAAATGGGTTAATCAGTTAACCCCCCCCCCCCCCCCCCCCCCCCCCCTCTCCAAAGAAAAAAACAAAGAAAGAAAAAAACAAATGAGTGTCTTTCAAGATGTGGTGGGTGCAAACATGAACAAATAACTGCAATACCAACAACTAAGGGCATGTTAAACATACTCAAAAGTGTGGGGAGAACAATGAGCGAAGCACAACAAATGAAATGAGAACTTTATACTATAGTGCAAAAATACCACAGATATAATAGAAAAGTACAAGCACTTGACCTAAAACAACACCTCCCATAATGCCTTGTAAAGAAAGGTCCCTTAGAAAAAAAACTCAAGCACTGATGTAAAAACTTCACCTTCCTATAGATTGCACAGCCTTCACTTCTAACTTTTTTGCTCCCTCTGTGGCAAAACAGAATATAATGAAATACTGTGATATGCAATAAAATAAAAATGGAGAGAGAAGAACATGAGCAGTTTCCTGATATCACAAGTGTGTACAATTATCCATTCCACCATTATCATGACATCATGAACATTGCTAGCATTGCCATAACCACCCCTCAAATGCTCAGCCCTAACCCCAGCCGATTAAGAGGCAGTAAAAAAACTTCCATTCATCTTATTCTGCTACATGTGCCTATGGTGTACTTTAATATAACACCTACAATATATACATCTCCCAATAGTGTTATAAACAACAACAAATTCTATCCTGCAAAAACTGAACACACACAAATAATATACAAGACAGAAAATAATGTTTGTATGGCTGTGCATGGCCATATATATAATGATATATCTATCTATGCATCTTTCTGCCATATATTCACTAATCAAAGTTATGAGCTGTTCCAATAATAGGCTTACATTTACAAGGACATGGTTGTCTTAGTGAAAAAGGATGAAGTGAACAGGCTGGCAAATTCAAGGATCCAGGAAAGAGAACTAACTGCACAGGGGGTGTCAACAGCAGCATAACTAACAGCTGTTACGGCAAGGATACAGCATTTCATTATGACATTCAATTCCTCAACATCATCCAGCTAAGGAAGTGGATATACCAAATATCATGAGGATGTAGAAAGCCTATCGAACTTAGCAAGTTAAAACACAACTCCTTGCATGTACTGCAACTAGTTATGTGTGCTCTCTAAGTGAGTTAGTGCAAAAGAGCATGGTGGACAGAGGGAAGACAACTGACTAACTCATAGTGGATATAGCTAACAACAAGAATACACTGTACACAAACAGATCAAGGTGCACAACATTAGTCTTAAGTTATAGCAGCTTTTACATATTCTTTCAATGTCGTGATAATTCTATCAGCCAGCAAGTAGTCCTTGATGATGTCACTCAACCTAAAGCTCCAATTTTTTTTATTGTTGATATTTTTACGTAGTCATATTGGCAACGTCGGATATTATCTACTGCTTGAGCATGAGCCCTCCAACTGTGGCTGTTATGAGGAAAGTAGAGAAATGAGTGAAAGCATTTGAAATGTGTAGGAAAGGGTTTCCTGACCTACAGGTCCTTTACTAAGTCTTTGTCATCTGGGGCTATTAGTAGGAGCTGATATTATGGGATTAAGAAAACCAGAAAGATATTAAGAAATAGCTTTAGCATTTCTTTAGCATGGATGATTCCTAGAAATACCTTATTTTCATGAAGCCATGAAGCCATCAAGCACAAACTGACAATTCTTCCTGTGATGCAAGGTCTATAGATTTGTCTGCCTTCAGTGAGTAGATTTCAAGTAAACTATGATTTTTTGCTTGATTATTTCACTAATACTTGAGAGAGCTCAACTATTGCGATTGAATTTTTCAGCAGTGGATTTGAAACTTCACATAACCATTACCAGTTTGCAACATGAGTTGAAGTTGGCCGTGTATGGAATATAGAATTTGACTAGGAAATACAGAGTTTGAAGAAGTTTTTTCATTAATTCAGGGTTTTCTTTCCTCTCTTCATTAGCTGCCACTAATTGTTCCAATATAATCCCATGTTCAGACAGAGAGAGCAAAATTCTTTCCATTGCCGCTACATGCCAGTCCGATTGTCATGTTGAGATGCTGCCTTATCCTAGTCACTCACAGACCTGCTCACCCATGCTCCTCTGGATTGCACTGGTATCTTCCTATGTACCTTACAAACTGAACCGCATACCCTTACTCTTTGGATCATATTCTATCCTAGGATAGTTCACCTTCTATCCAGAGCCATACATCAATTGAATGACTTATTCATTTTTGTTTTCTTTTAGGTTGCTTCTGAGATGACACTTCATTAGTCCTCTTTCTAGTAACAAACTTATCCATGTTTAGCTTGCTGACAGCAGAACAGCTGCCATGTGCTCACTGGGTGGTAGTGAATACAGGCCATGTGCTCACTGGGTGGTAGTGAATACAGGCCATGTGCTCACTGGGTGGTAGTGAATACAGGCCATGTGCTCAATGGGTGGTAGTGAATACAGGCCATGTGCTCACTGGGTGGTAGTGAATACAGGCCATGTGCTCACTGAGTGGTAGTGAATACAGGCCATGTGCTCACTGGGTGGTAGTGAATACAGGCCATGTGCTCACTAGGTGGTAGAATACAGGCCATGTGCTCACTAAGTGGTAGAATACAGGCCATGTGCTCACTAGGTGGTAGTGAATACAGGCATGTGCTCACTAGGTGGTAGTGAATACAGGCCATGTGCTCACTAGGTGGTAGTGAATACAGGCCATGTGCTCACTGAGTGGTAGTGAATACAGGCCATGTGCTCACTGGGTGGTAGTGAATACAGGCCATGTGCTCACTAGGTGGTAGAATACAGGCCATGTGCTCACTAGGTGGTAGAATACAGGCCATGTGCTCACTAGGTGGTAGTGAATACAGGCATGTGCTCACTAGGTGGTAGTGAATACAGGCCATGTTCTCACTAGGTGGTAGTGAATACAGGCCATGTGCTCACTAGGTGGTAGTGAATACAGGCCATGTGCTCACTGGGTGGTAGTGAATACAGGCCATGTGCTCACTGGGTGGTAGTGAATACAGGCCATGTGCTCAATGAATGGTAGCGAATACAGGCACTAAAAATGACCAGATACAGAAAAAAATGGGAAATGAAAAACATTGACAAAGTTATCATAACAAGGATTCGACAGAGACTTTTCCTTAACTTGACATTACAATATGTGGGAAAGATCAGAAAGAGCATGATATAAATCTCGAGCATTTTTTGGAGCAGCTTCTTGATGCCAGATTATTTATAATGACGATAAGTGTGTGTTTTCTACGCGAAAACTGGCAATTCTTGGCTCAGTCATTAGGAAGGGGAGATCAGGCCAGATCCTGATCATCTACGGCAACTCCCTGTTCCTAATGATATGAAAAGTCTCCGTTGAATCCTTGGATTTTTTCTTACTATTCACAATGGAGTCAATGTTACTCTGAGAAGATAAGATCCCTCTCAATCAATTTCTAGAGAGGCCAGAAATGCTTTTGAAACCCTAGAAAGGGGCATTGAGCAGTCAATGGTGTGTGCCACTGATGAAAGCATACCATTCGAAGTTGAGACTGATGCATCTGAGTTTGCCATTGCTGCTACCCTCAACCAAAATGGACGCCCGGTAGTGTTCTTCTCCCGCACATTGCAGGGTTCTGAAGTTAGGCATGCATCAGTTGAAAAAGAAGCCCAAGCTATCATTGAAACAGTTCGCCACTGGAAGCACTACCTGGCATTTCTCCATAAAGACAGATCAACCTTCCGTCGCATACATGTTCGACAACAAGCTGAGGGGAAAAATTAAAAATGACAAGATTATGCATTGGGGATGGAGCTCTCTTGTTACAGCTTTGATATTGTGTACCATCCATGAGTCAAAAATAATCCCCCTGATACATTTTCTCGAGAATTCTGTGCTGTTGTCTTTTGCGGTATGGATCTAGTGGAACTTCATAACTCACTTTGTCACCCTGGAGTAACTCGTATGTTCCACTTTGTGAGAACTCGGAATTTACCATATTCAGTTGAAGAAGTGAGACAGATGACCAAGGCTTATAGGGGTGTGTGCCAAACATAAACCTCAGTTTCACAAACCTGTACAAGTGCATCTGATAAAGACTACTCGGCCATTTGAGAGACTGAACCTAGACTTCAAAGGTCCATTGAAATCAAATAATCGGAACACCTTCTTTCTCAATATAATTCTTTCTCAATATAATTGATGAGTAGTCAGTTCCCTTTTGTCTTCCCATGCCAGGATTTCAGCGCCCAAACTGTGATACAATGCCCGTGCCAGCTGTTTTCTGTTTTTGGGATGCCAACATACGTCCACTCTGACAGGGGCGCCTCTTTCATGAGTGTGGAGTTGCACCATTTTCTCTAAACAGAGGGATCGCTGCTAGTCGCACTACTGCTTACAACCCAGCTTGCAATGGACAAGTGAAAAGATACAATGGGACAGTTTGGAAGGCTGTAATCATGGCACTCAAGACACGCTGCCTCCCAATGGCATTTTGGCAAGACGTGCTCTCAGATGCGCTGCACTCATTGCATTCTGGCTGCATTCACCATGAGAGGATTTTCAATTTTGAGAGATCCTCTTCCATGGGCGAATCGATACCTTCCTGGCTCATGAATCCTGGTCCAGTACTACTCAAGCGACATGTCCGTACCAGAAAGGATGAATCCCTAGTGGACGAAGTTGAGCTCCTGCAGGCCCCAACCCACAATATGCACATATTTGGCATGATGATGGATGAGAGACTACTTTATCGATCCGACACATGGTTCCACCTGAGGATGTTATACCGAGTAATGACCTTCTGCCTGAGTCCGGTGCACCTGTGAACAGTGAAGTGGTGAGCTGTGATTCTGATGTAACCCCAAGAGGTGCTTCCAAAGCCCCTGTGATTCCTCCTACTGAGGATGCACCACAACTCAGACGTTCGGAGCGCAACAGGCATGTGCACCTGATAGACTCAACCTATGAACATCTGAAAGGATGGGGTGAATGTATTGATAACTTTGTCGATGCTTTTCATTTCCCATTTCCCCCCTCCTTTTCTGTATGTGGTCATTTTTAGTTACTTCCCTTACCTGATTGTAATTGTCATCCTTGTTTGCTGTGTTGAAGTTTTAAGATGTAATGTTCTGAAGGCAATTCTTTGTTCTGATTATATCGCAGTGAATACACGCCATGAGCTACTGGTTGGTCACGCCACTACTTGGGTGGTAGTGAATACAGGCTGCTAGTTGGTGGTAGTGAATATAGGCCATGTGCTACTGGGGGTAGTGAGTCAGGACTGTGGTGATAAGATGTAGATGACCTTCAGCATGCAACAGGATGGGATCACTGAGTGACCACATCAACACCTTATAAAAAAGACAAATGTATGTTGTCAGATTGTCAGAATGGGCCTGCATGCTGCTGGCAGGCTACTGGAACTTTGGGACCCCCGCTCTCCCCCCCCTCCAGTAGATACAACCCTGAAAGGGACTATCCACAGAATTTTTTGGGGACCAGGACATCCACAATGTAGGGCAAAGGATATTTTGATCAGTAGTTATGGTGCGTGGTAAAGTGTCTGTCATAAAGAAGAAGCCTATCATGAGCCCATGACAGTCATCTTGATTAAAAAGTAACGCATGTCATGAATCCATGACAGTCCTCTCAAGTTGACATTTAACTATGTCACAGATTTGTGACAGTCATCCTAAGTTACGTAACACATAATGTAAAAAAACATAACATATTTTAGGGTAGAAAATCCACGTAATAATAATTATAATAATTACAAACAGGAAGTCACAAAAATATCACCTCAGTATTTACATACCATAAAATATTAAAGCTTCTATATGTGACCAGACTTGTGAAAACCCATTTAAACGCAGTGTCTATAGGCAGTTTTGTTATATTTTGTCAACTATAGCTAGAACTATCTAAACCTGTGGCAGTTGTAAGCCCAGAAACTCATTCTCGAGGACAAAATAAGCCTTTGCATTGAGCTAGGTCGATGTACTTACCCTTTATAATTAAAGCGTTGCTATGCATACATTGGTCACGCACATTAGGTACGGTTTCTTCACAGCTACTACTTTCTACTGCCTTTTCAACTATATATATGTACAGATATGACTCATGCAGACAACATAACCAGTGCTCTAAGAGGTGGGCCAGGGATTCAACATGGTGAGAACCTCCAACGGCCATGCCCTCGAAAAGTAAGTAGATTATAGCTTCCACTCAGAAGTGTGCTGCTTTACCTCATACTTGCCCTAACAATGTTCAAGAAATGGAATTTCTACAATGATTACTTTCTGAGTACTTTCTGCAGAAGACAGCCTCTACAATCTTCCCATGCTCCCATCACTGTATAATTACTGATCATAGCACTATCTCTGGGTCCAGCTGACAGGAGGTGGAACTTCCATAAAGCAAGTTCAAGAAAGAAGTCCAATGCCTCCAACCTCAATGAAGCCTAAGTTGTCTACTGCAGGATGTTGCTAGATGCTGCCAAGAAGCGCATCCCACATGAGTTCAAAAAGGCTTACTTCTTTGCTGGGGACGAATGTGAACACCTATTAATTGCCCACAATGAAGCACAGCTCACTGAAGGAAGGTAAACACCAGCAAATAATCTCCTTTCTAGGCTAAATGAAAAATGTAGAAAGAGCTGGATAAAGACCATGGACTCGATAGACTTCACCAACTCAAGCAGACAAGCATGGCAGACTCTCAACAAGCTCACTGGCCAGGCAATCACCATGTCCGATATTTGCCAATTCCATCACAATGCAGCTGATCGACAATGGCACGGTTCCCAATGCTGACAAGGCATTTACAAGGAAGTCTATAAGGAGCGAACTCCAATCTCTTGGGCAAGTTCACAAGTGATTTGTTGGAAGTTTGACATGATAGACATTCAAAACATGTTTTTTCACTAAAGTAGCACAAGTTCGGTGTGTGCTTTGATGACTTTCTACAACAACTGCTTTGCTAGAAGAGTATGTTCAAGAAACAGCAGAAGAAATAAAGTCAGCAACCCAATACCTCAAGCCAGGCAAGGCAGGAATTGACAAAGCCACCAACAGTTTATGCTGTCAGTAAGGCAGGAAAGCAATTCAATGACTGCATTTCTTCTGTTCGCTGTGCCTTCACTGAATGAAGCTGCTGGAAATTTGGCGCTGTGCCAAAGTCATCACACTGCCTAAGCCAAACTGACCCCAAAGGGTACCGACAAATTGCTCTCCTGTGGAGCACTTTTTGCAGGCCAGTCAGGACCCAATAATTGACCCACAGTTGCCTAAGGAGAAAATCAACGATGGGCCGCCGCCAGGTGACACTCCTTAATCAAGATGTAGAGGACACCTTCCAGGTAGGTGGGAAGGCTGGTGTCACCTTCCTTGACATCTCAGCTGCATATGACACTGTGTGTGTGCATTTAATAGAATGTCTTCCTCACTATAGCCGCAGATTGGAGTTGAAGAGGAGACTAGAGCATCAATCAAGGCTCTACTTGCTAAAAAAAAAGTTTGTAGAGCCTAAGCTAGCTAGATCTAAACTACTGTAGCTACTGTGATAGCTGGCATGAGCCCATATTTATTTTAATTTTTGCTATAGCCACTATGAGCTATAATAGCTTATCACTTCATTATGTTTTTGTGGGGTGCATGGAACATCATTCTTCAACGAGACTTCCTTTCCCTTAGTTCTATCCATGTTCTGTTCAGTGCAGGTCTCCATCTGGTCTCTAGTTAGCTTGTTTGTTTGTTTTGTTGTTGCTTTTTGATGTTATATTTTGGCTGCAGATCTTGTTTCCTAAAATGAATGCGACCAATGTGCATCAAGTTCAATTCAAGATGTCGAAAGAAAAGCTGGATGCGCTTGAATTGTGCTTCAGTGTTTGACAAGTGTTAAGGCTGGTTCACAACACGATGCTGGCCGAGCTCCGCGTTGCGTTGCATCCAAGCGTGACGTTGCATCGTGTTGTGAACCTCAAATGCAATGGAGCGCAACGCGACAGAGCTGTATTCTCGATTAGAAAAAAGTTCTAATCCAGTGTCTGTAACGCAGCGTCGGACCAATCAGAATGCTATAATCTATCATGTGCCGCTCACCTGCCAGTATCAAGTGTCTATTGATGAAGAAAAGTTGCCTTCCCGTAGATGACTGGAAGTCAGTGGCAAGTCAGGTAAGAATGGTCTAGCTATAACTAGAATGGCCTAGCTATAACTAGCTATATAAAGAATGGCCTAGCTATAACTAGCTATAGAAAGAATGGCCTAGCTACAACTAGTTTCTATCGAGTGACGACAATTATCCACATATTGATATGATAGGTTGGAGAAGGAGCAACCTCAGAACACTGTTGCAAAAAGTGGAAGACACTGAGGGATCGGTATGTAAGGGAACTGAAGAAGAAGAGTCCCAAGAGGGCGATGCAGGTCCATGGTTATTTCATGCTGGCCACTGTTTTCTGTCATCATTTTTACACATCATTTGTGAACATTGATTTCCCCAAGAACCCTATTCCCCACCTCCTACCAATTATCATGAATACGTAAATTATTTATTTTAAGCCAATTTTGTGTACTTATATGTTGAAAATATTTACTAGACAATTTATTATTAGCACTGTGTGTTTATGTATGCTAAAACATCGTTGTATTGCCAGGGGACTTCTCCAGCTGTGCTTGAGAAGTAGTCCCTGAAGGCATCTCTCATGGAAGCAGCGGATTGTGAATACCTCAAGATCAATTGGAAACCCTGCTGCTTCCAGCACGTGATAGGGACTCCATTCCAGTACATGGCTCCTCATTGATGGTACAAACTGTTTATCGTCCCATACGAAAGTTGAAGGACAGTGAGGTCTGCAAAATCATAGAGGATACTTCATGACAGAGATTTTTTTAGCACTATACTTGTGAGTTGCCTGTAGCAAGAAATCTCAGAGTGAGTGCCAACCTTTCACCTGGGGAGATATCAGCTCTGACAGAGCTGTCATGACTGTGATGGGTCAGTTGGACTGACCTATATATAATTATATATAATTAGGTAACTTTTATTATTTACACTATGGCACATACAAAGCATACCACATACAAAGCATACCTCAGCTAAAAGAGAGTCAATCCTCTCCCTAGACATCCTCAAATATCTGAAAAGACTCGGGGTCAGATAGCCTCATCTCTTGTAGGAGATTGTTCTAATCTCCATGCTGGGTACAGCGAGCGAATATAGCGAATATAGGGTGTACCCACATCCTTCTCTTCCGCTTTCTTCATCTCCTACTAGCCAATAGCAAGATTAAATCAAACTCTTCTTCGCTGTTGCTGCCAGTGCTGTCGCTTTTGTTGAGCGTGGTTCGAAATGAATAGGGTCAATGGTCAATTGGCACTTGACACTGGCCGAGCGGAGCATTGCGTTATTTATGTTGTGAACTGGCAAGCAATGTAATGCAATGCAATGCAATGCAACGCAATGCTCCGCTCGGCCAGCGTCGTGTTGTGAACCAGCCTTTAGACCCAACACCTACCGACAATTTGTACTTCCTGGCAGGGCGGCATAGCCCCACCAGTTATATGACGGAGTGCAGCTAGAAGAAAAGTAGGCTACAGATGAAAGGCACCCCCATATGGATATGTTATAGCTGAAAGCCACTTAAAATCCAAAAACAGCTTCTTGAAGTGTGTCACTCTCTTTGAAGTCAAGAGTATAAGAAGTGAAAGAGAAACTGTGTGGGAAGAGAGCTTCCACCAACTATATCAATGTAGCTGAGTGCTAGTGAGGCACTCCCTCCCGATGCCGATTCAAGCTGAGGGTGGAAGAAACAGATTAAACAGATTAAGACCCGGTGCTGGACGTGAGCACATTATACGACATTTTTATTGTTGCATGCTTCCAGTCATGAAATCCCTTACAAGTTTACACATCTATAGCTGATGGAACAAAAAAATTAATGTGTTTTTATAGTCAACACTAGTAGAGAGGAATTTTTTATAAGGCTGAACAATGGACTAAAGTGGTCCCTTAGCAAAATATCTAGTGGACACTTATTATTGGATTAAAGTTGTGGTTGACTATTTGATGCAACTGGTGGCCAATGAGTCTAAGGATAGTGCTGATTGGTGTTGCAGAATTTCGGATCATACTTACCTCCGAGTGAATCTTTGACATTATCCTCATTCGGGCCCCCCAGATTCTGGCTCAGTGTTTTCAAAATCTGAGTGTGTGTGGAAGGGTTACCAGAGGTCTCAGTATCCAAGGCCTTGGCATAGATATCCATGGCAGAGATGCAGTGACTCCGTGACTCTGAGATGTTCGACCCTTCAGCCAGTTTACTCTTTTTAATTGGTTTTATCAGCACAATCCAACAAAGTAGGTAACCGATTCAAAAGATTCCGGCACTTTCTACTAGCCATGCCAGTGCAGTCGGCATCAATTAAGCTAGTCTCGTAAACAATACGTAATTCTGCTTGCTCTCCCCATAAAATTACGTACAGCTCATGGTACCACAATTAGATTTCTTGCAGTATTAAAGGGCCAGTAGGGAATTAGGTGGGACAGTATTAACGTTAGGTAAGTCCTCGCCCAACTAGGCTGCTTTACCTTAGATATGCTGTAGGGTACTGGATTATGCTTCCAGAGCAAAGGCCACAGGTCAAAACTAGCATGGTTAGAGTATCTGTGAGTTATTCTTTCAGATAGTCTTTACTGTGGGTAATGCTATTACTTTACATGTAGTTCATAAAGGCAGGTTCACAACATGATGCAAGGCAGTCTGTTACTGTGGTGGATATTTCCAACGTGATGAAATTGTTGAACAGAAAATACAAGGGACTAGATAGCTCACCAAAGGGAGGAATATGAAATGCAAGAGTAGGTCAATTCATTCTGTTGCTTCAACTACATGGAAAAGTGCACCACTTGTTCAGCTTCTATAGATTAGGACAGATAGATTGGAGCAGCTCCACCCTGCTGGTGGCAAGGTATTCGCTTATAATATTAAGTGAAGGAGAGATTTCCTGGAGACAGTTGTTCTATACATGGCTGGTAGTTTACTAGCTGATAAATCTAGTGGGTGTCTGGCTGATTTGGTAGCTAGTACTGCAATTTACCTGGTCAGATAATAGTTATGTAACCGTCAGAGTGTAGTGATTGCTTTCTAGACGCTGGTGTAGCTGGTCAGCTAGTGGCATTAGCTAACTAGGCATTGCCAAGTAACTTGTCGTCCTCAAACACAATAATATATAGATGTGGGCTCCAGCTGGTTCCTCTCCTTAGATGGTGGATATTGTTTATGCAATGTTAGACTGTAAACCATGCTATGGATTATGGGCATAACAAAATTGTAACATGATTATATTATGAAAGATTTTACACTCTGTGTATATGGTATAGTAAACAAGCAAGATTGTACCAGATGACCAGGTAGAATTTTGCTTACAGAGTTGTCAAATGACTAGCTACAATGGTCCTCACAGAATAATACAAATGCAAGTGCATGATATATCACTTTTCGTATTCAAATACCTATACAAATCCAAATATCACTCAACACTGTGTGCACAGCCCAAAATACTATAGTCTTCATTTTTCTCACCTGGTTCTATCCTCTTCAAATAGGATTCGTATGTGAGCAGTTCACTATTAATTATTTGACTTGATGAACTGCAATATCAAAGGGAAGAAATAAGTAAAAACAGTAGTTTCCCTACCGAACATTGGCTTATTATGTATACAACATCCAAGGCCCAGGAAAACAGAACACAAGGATTATAATAGTCAATATCTCTTAACTATAATTAAAAATACATCTTTAAATGAATATATTTGTGTATATTGCATAAGTAGCCAAAAAAGAAATGCCAATGTAGATTACTAACATAGGTCTTTTAAAATAATGATGATAAGAAGTAAACAGGGTGTTTTTTAAATGTAGAAGGTCGTATAAATTTTTTTTTTTACATCAATCAAATAATATCAATCAAATAAAAAAATAAAACATTCATTCTTTGCTTCATTCTTTGCTTCATTCTTTGCTTTTTCTATATACCAGTAGAAAAAATTGCTTTGTTTTGTGTTTTTATATATACTTACCTACTTACTTATTGTATTCTTTGGATCAAGCACCTATCTCCAAGAACTAGCTCAGGATAGTGCCAGAACTAACCAAAAATAACGGATTTACCATCTTTGCTACTGAAGTCTACACAAATAGTGCACAAATAGGAAGGTCTGTGATCACAATGACACAAGAGTAACTACTTCTGCACTAGAGTAAGCTTCAGTAGTAAAATCTAACTATCACTTCTTTGTTGCGAAAATTTGCAGCTCCTGAATAAGTTCTCAATATTTCAGACACCTGATTATTGTATTGACGATCTGTACCCATTTTACATTGGGCAGAATCAAGAACTCTGGAACACAGAAAAAGGAAAAGATAAATCTAAGAACAAAGATTCTGGGTTTATAGGGTTTATAAATAGAATTCTAAAACCCACTCTTAACCGATCAAATGCCATAGGTGCCATAACTCGGACATAGTTGGGGGGGATGGGGAGGAATATATATTACATAAATCGAGGAATTTATTACGTGCCCATTCTTCGTGCCCATTTTTAGTATGCACAT
The DNA here is from genome assembly GCA_028752905.1 of Cladorhizidae sp. MBARI D1340-BT2. Taxonomy (NCBI): domain Eukaryota; kingdom Metazoa; phylum Porifera; class Demospongiae; order Poecilosclerida; family Cladorhizidae; species Cladorhizidae sp. MBARI D1340-BT2. The sequence continues at coordinate 16,161,089 of JAQNBH010000018.1, forward strand.
GCCAAATTAACTGCACTATTGTGTTTACTTCTGGTTGGATGGGTTGAACGAGAAAAATTAAAGGGCTGATGACCACAACTGCCTTCATGGACAGTCTCTTCCTGGCTTTTGCTGCTGTATCTGGAAGTTCTTCTGTGGTGAAAAACAGCACTGGCATATGCTTACCAGTAATATATACCTCTTAGTTCCTTCACATTTCAGGGGGAAAAGTACTGGATGGATTTCTTTGGGATATAGACGTATAGTGACATAATAAAAAATTGAGAAGTTTATTCTTTAAAAAAAGTATAGCTAAAAACATAATTATTACAACAAACCACAACAAACAACAAACCACAACAAACCACAAATAAAGTCAGTATCAATGTTCCTATTTCCCGCTACTCCCAATAATCATATTCAATGCTTTTTAAATGTATTAGTTAGTCTAAGGCTATGTACATGATGATTGGCATCCCTGCAAGTGAAGTGCTACTGGATAGCAAATAGGAAAAAATCTGGCTTTGTTTAGCTACCACCTGTATAGTTGATTTTTTAATGCTGGCCTTGGTCATGAGTGGGGAGGGGGAGGGAGGTGGGGTGAGGTTGTGCCTAGGGTCTTGGAAAAGGCTGTAGTAGCTATGCTACAAGCCTTGAGCAAAACATGTAAACCACAGATCAAAACTTAGATGGTTAGTTTGCTAAACAGAAGCATGAAATCATTGTGTGGAGCAGAATTAATGAAAAATGGTAATACTATGGGGCATGCAAGTAATTTGATTATAACAAAATCCTCTATTGTGCAAGTCATGTCTGTGGAAAAAAGGAGATGCATAGATAGGAAAATATATAGTCCAAGAAGACAAATGATTATTTGGGGGGGGGGGGGGGGGGGTTGCCAGTTTACTACTTAGCAAATTAAAGGTGCACTGGAAGAGTTTTTGGAGCTAAAACCCACCAATTGAAAGAGGCTGTCAAAGTGAGTTCTTTGCTGAGATATACCAGTGCCAGGGAAAATACATCAACCTAGCTCACTGAAAAGGCTTATTTTGCCTGGGCTTATCGCTGCCACAGGTTTATAATTAAAGGCCATTGGCACAATAAAGAAATCATTATATTTTCCATAAAACTGCTTAGCTAGTCAGGTTTTCAAAAATCTGGTCCCAAGGATTTTCACAAATCAAGTATATAGCAAAGCAATCTCTGCCATACTCTAGGTTGAAAAGTGTAATGTAATTTATCATCAATGTTATGGTTAGTTACGATTGCGGTTAGTTTCCATGACAACCATGCCTTACCACATTAGCATATAACTCAAGATTATGGAGGATATGGAGTTTGGTGATCCTGTGAATTAATAAGTTCATGTGGAACCAGCTGTAAAAGAGTTAATTACCGTAATTTAACACAAGAAGCATTGAAACCCACTCACACAAGATGAAGTGGTCCATCTCATATGCATGGAGAACAGAAATAAGAAAATCTGGTTTACATCACATTACATCACATTACATGTCAAACTAATGGGAATTAAGCATTAACTCATATCACCAGAAAATAAATTAACATCATAGCAGTTACCGAGACATATCAAAGTGTGTCAGAGTGAAAGGTCCATAACATCATAAAGACTGAATTATTGTCATTTTGCTTCCCACCCATACATATAGAAGAAGGTAAATAGATTTAAATGCAGCTAGTTATAGCTAACAAGCTAACGTTGTCCAGAGTTGTCTAAAACGCACACCAACAATTAACTTACCATATCTGACTCAAGGTATCCTTAAGCGCTTCATAGCTTAGATCTGCTAGAACGTTGCCAAGACAATCAGTTTCGCCAGTATTCTCCATTCCTCCACTAAAACACGATCACCGACTGAAAATGACCAAGTTTGTGACGTTTCCAAGGATACCCACTCGCGCGGGTTTTAAAATAGAGCGCGCACACATGACTTGAGGACGACACCTTATCGTAAAATTTCTAATTGACGCCCATCAAACAATTTTATTTTTATAGCCGAGTAGGTTACCCCCCAGCTCCACTATACAGAACAACTCTTCATTGCCCAGGTAAGTTGACCCCGTGATATCTGGAATACTATTCCAACTAGTTACAATTTTAGCGAAAAAATAAATGGGCATATTACTTGATCCTATTGTGGCTAACTATTTTTGTTACAACTTTGATGTCAGTTAATGTATTAGCTACTCGATATTGCATTTCCGGGTTGCTCTTGCCCAGGTCCTGTTCTGGCTTGGGTAGAAACTTACCATGATATAGTATTTGGGTTTGGTAGCCCTTGCCAGGCTTTTCTTTAGTCCTCCATCTGATGGAAGTACTGTATAAGTACTGTATAACAGGATATTTTCTATGAAGTCAATATTGGTATTGGCAGTACTGTACTGCAGAGCATGCTTTTAATTTTCCAAATTGCTCTGAGGTCGATGCCAACTAATCTAAAAGTATCCTTCTCTATACGACTGCACTAAAATGATCAACTAGACTGCAAGTCATGGTGGCTGAACATGTGGTTCTGACTAGCAGATTGCTGCTTGAGAACAATGGTCTGGCAAGCTTACCTACCATATTCCAGGTGTAAAATTGGTAAAGGGTCTTCCTGAAAGACGAGTCCTAATGAATGCTCAATGTGAACATGGTTTTGTGTGCATGCTTCCTGGTACAATGATGATGCACTCCATGTGCTTTCTTATCACATTGTTGTGTGATTATGCATATTCAGCATATATTTCTGCAGGAACCAATTCCAGGAAGACTTGCTAATCATGAAATTAGTTAGGTGAGTTTATGTAGATGATTTGATTGGTTTTATTATATGGCACTCACTCCAACTGCCAGCAAGCAGTGTATGACATCGCATGACCAACCTTTCCTTTAGAATGGTATGAGGGTGGTGGGCATAATGAAATGTTAGTGGAATTATGAATTATGGAGTGGGAGCACACCATATATTAAGTCGTTTGGGGCACGCCCAAACATTGGGGTGAGGGGGGCTTTATCCTCCCCCTTGGAAAGAATCCATGATTATTTGCATGCTTGTTAATAGATGACATTTAAACATCTAAACTGCAACAAGTTTGAGGCATTGGCTGGTGAGAGATGCTGCAGAGGGTGCCTAAGGAAGGCTGAAAATAGTCGTGTGAAAATAGTCTGTTTCGTGCAGCATTTCCCACCGCTCTCTCTGAAGGAAACACTGGTGTCCGTTTTGTTTTAACGTGTAAGATAGTCAGAAACTGTTTATAGAATGACCAGGGGTGTATTTAGGGGGGGGCGGGGGGGGGGGGCATTCACCCCCCCTTGTATCATTCTCGCTCCCCCCCTTGAAATTAGAGATTTTTTTAAAAATAATGTCAAGAAAGGTGTAATACAAGAAAGGTGTAATAAGCTTATGATATCAGGTTCAAATGATAGGAATGTCAAACTGAGGTTCTTCTTGGTTTTCTCTGCCATACGTCCACAATCTCTTCAAGGTCGCTCTCAGTGAGTACTTCTGGTGCCTCTATAGCAATCCTCATAAGGTGAGAAAGGCTGCAGTCACTTAGAGAATTACGCAAACGAGTCTTGATCATCTTCATCTGTGAGAAGCTTCTCTCCACAGAAGCAGTAGAAACTGGAATCGATAAGCAGATGGAGGCAATCTTGTGCAAATTGGGAAACATGGCCTTGAGCATGTCGTTTGAAACAAGTTCTTTCAGCTGTGATGCAGTAGTATCCCGTGGTTGCTTGACTAACAGCTGGCGGAATGTTTTCCACTCTGTAAGTATTTCAGTGGAAATCATGGCTGTCTTCACTGTTTCTTCTCCATCCAATGTTTCTGCATCTCTATCTTCTCCGTAGTGAGCAATCAGTTTCTCAACAGACGTGTCTCCATAAGTGGGAAAATATACTGAATCTGGTTTTGGAACTTTCCGTGGATCGAATATAGACAATGCTGATACAACAGCGTTGGATGAAGAAAATCGGCTGTTATGTTGGCCTTTAAATCAGCAACAAAAGGCTTACCAACAACATTCTGGAACGAAAGTATTTTATCAGCGTCAATAGACACCTTTGTAGATGACTTCAAGTCTTCAACGTTTTCAAGAAGCTCCAACACCCAGTTCGCTCCAGGCAAAACTGCATCATCCAAGGATTTAACAGTAGCATCAACAAGGAATGATATCAACGAGAGGTCAAGCTGCTCTGCCTGAAGTGCTTTGCTGAGCTTGGCTACTTGTGGTAGAGTGAAATCAAGCAAATATATAGCTGCAATCGTAGATAATTTGCAGAGGGCACCATGGATTCCAAGAGCTTCTGGCTCGTGGGACGTCTCGTAGATGTTCCCAATGGTGATTACAATTGCAGAATAACTTGCTTTGACAGCTTTGACAGCTTTGACACACCTTTCATGTGCCAGCCAGCGTGTGTCAGATGGCTTGATCACTTTCATTTCTGGAAGTTCAAGAACGTGCTGTACCTCCTTCAGACACTCTGCTCGCTTGGGGGAATTGCGAAAATGCTTCCAAAGAGTAGTCAATGTTCTGTAAACATGAGCAATTCCAGGAGTTTTATTGGCAGCTTGCACACAAGCCAACTGCAGTAAGTGACAGTGGCAGTGTATAAACAGAGCGTGAGGAGTATGTTTCTTGATACGTGCCTGAACCCCGGTCTTTCGTCCAGAAAAAGTTGCAGCTCCATCAAATCCCAATCCAACTATTCTTCCGACTTGTAGACCTTTCTTCTTTAAACAATCGATGAGATTAGAATAGATGGTCTCTGCATCAGCCTTCTTCAATGGAATAAGCTCCAGAAAGCACTCTACTGGTACACCATCTTCCTCCCAGCGGCAAAACACAGACAATTCTTCTACGTTGGTGACATCTGTGCACTCATCTGCCATGAGGCTGTACATAGGTGCCTTTTGAAGTCGCTTCAGAATCGACTCCTCCACCCATGTCCCCAATGATTCGATGAATTCAACCACAGCCACTCTTGATGTGTACACAGCATTTCTTGGTGCAGTTTCTAAGAATTGCTTCAAATGTTGGCTGCCACATCGAACCACCACGTCAACCAGCTTCTCAAATTTTGTCGAATGTGCAACTTGTTCTTTCGTAAGAAAATGAGTGAGTAGGATCAGGCACTTCACTGCAGCTCTGTTCTGAGCTCTTTTGCGAGCTAAAACATTCTGGAGTTGCTGTACAACTGTTCCACCTTTGGCTGCTCCTTTAGCTGCAAAAAGAGCTTGAGTTGCATGGATATGGAAGTCACTTCTCGCATGAGCTTTCATTTTTTCAACAGCTTTCTTCCAATTTCTGCAAGGTTGTGTGACCCACACTCCTCCAGTACGCTGCAGACCAGATTGCTTGCAAACCTTGCAAAAGGCACCATCGCTATCCTCGTCATAATAGAGCCAACTGAAATCTTTCTCCCAGCTCTTAGAGTATTTTCTCTTCGTGGATACAGAAGAGCGGTGTTTGTTTTGCTTGCTTTTCTTTGAAGGTGGAGGACTAAGGCTAGGACTAGATGCCTCGACATGCTCAGAGCTATCTGTTCTGCTATCTTCGCTATCGCTGCTATTAGCATGAGAAGAGGCTTGAGAAGTACTTGCAAAGTATGAGCGAATATCCATATTAATATGAAGAGAAATCAGCTAGTAAGGTTTCTTTTATAGAGACTTTAAGACCATGACATAATGGACTGAGTTAAAAATACTGAGAGAGAGTGGGAAAGAAGGAGGGAACTGAAGAAGTGACAAACCTACAAAGGAGAACACGTGGTGGTGTGTGATGACTTTAAGACCATGACATAATGGACTGAGTTAAAAATACTGAGAGAGAGTGGGAAAGAAGGAGGGAACTGAAGAAGTGACAAACCTACAAAGGAGAACACGTGGTGGCGTGTGATGACATCATGTCTAAGATTAGACTTGAAGACCATGACATAATGGACTGAGTTAAAAATACTGAGAGAGAGGGAGTGGGAAAGAAGGAGAAACAAAAGAAGTGACAAACCTACAAAGGAGAGCACGTGGTGGTGTGTGATGTCATCGTGTCATGACACATGCTCTCCTTTTTCCAAGCAGCTACAATATCATGAGAAATATATACAGTCTAGCCATAGTTCGGTATAGCATAATGCCATTGGTAGTCAGTCAAAATAGCTATCCTCAGACATTGTAAAAGCAAAAAAAAATATGGGGGGATCTTCCCCCCAGACCCCCCTTTTACGACTTATGAACATGTTAAGAAAATATTAACAAAAATTAGGGCACCAAGTGACCAACCATTTCCACCCACCCCCCCCCCCCCCCCCCCCCCCCTAGAGAACTAGAGAAAAATTGTGTATGAAACCTGTTGTCCATGATTTTGTAAGAAAATGCATGGAATGCAACATAATTCGATTTCACAAAAGCCCACCTCCATTATACGAGTGACAAGTGACTATATCTAATCTATATATGCTGATTGCCGTAGCATGCAACTTCAGCAAATATTTAAGATGGAATGTTGTACTAAAGATTTTAGAAAAAGTGCATGCCATCATAAGTAGCAGCTATATATACAGTTAGTACTGCAAAAATACCTGTGGGTAAAACACTTTCGTACTCCACGCGGAAGCCCAGGGTGCACGTCCCCTTTCCGCACCATCCAGGCTCTCCGCCCCCCCTTATTTTTCCATATCTCAAGTTCGCCCCCCCTTGGCAAAATTTCTGTATACAACCCTGAATGACCATCAAAGGGTTTCTTATCTCTCTTTCTCTGCTAATGCACAGAAATGCAGGCAACTATGCAAGTGTGAACTCTGTACCTGCGTATCTGTGGGTAGCTTATCTGCAAGAAAAGGACGAAAGAACAAACTCCATCTCAACATATATAATTTTGACTGACTTTGGTGGGCTGATTATTTTTGCTTCATACGGTTTATTTCGGTGCTAGTGTGGATGCGACAAATGTGCATTGACTGGAAGAGTTTTTTCCTTGGACCTAATGCGCATTAGTGCACATCAGTTTAGGTGCAGTGTGGACAGGCTTTTAGCTTCCTTGTTCGCAGGTGGTCGGCGGGAAAAGTATTAGCTGAGTAATATTTTTACCTTGGGTTTGATGCTTGAAGCAATGGATTGGGCAATTGACGGAGCTTCTTCAACTTCAGTGACTCTTCCTATTGTTGCTAGCACTCGTGTTGCTGTGGCAGCCCCTACTTTAGTCCAAGAGACATTGATTACTCTCACTGGCTAATACACCAGAACAAGAAGTAGCAATGTCAAATGAGATCCCCTCATTGTGCTTTTGTGGTTAATTTCTGTTGGAACAAACACAGTGTTGCCTTTCACAAACAGGATCAATGGTTTTAAGGGGGGAGTCGGCTGAAAACCATACTTTGCACACATTCATGCTATGCTCCTGATTTGTATAGCAAAATGTAGCCAATGCAATATATGCTTTCTGGGTGGTAGTTTTGTTTTGCCATACATGCTTATCTTTTGGAACCGCAGGTTGGAATGTGAAGTGAAATCACCCCCTCAAACTTGTTGTAGCAATTTATATATACCATAAAATAGAAGAGACAAAAAAAAAGCTCGAGGTGTCAACTTTGGAGCTCTGCACACTACAGTGTATAATCTTGATCTATAGCTCAAAAGATGATCTGTCTGTGTGCTCTCTTTTGATATTAAAAATATTGCACTAATGTAACTATACCAAAGTTACTGCTGCCGAAGTGGGGTACCTCAAAATCCTAGTGCCTACTTTTGCAACAGTTATGGTTCCTGATTGGAAAGAGCTAGACACCTGAAATTAGCTTCTGTGGCATAAGGAAGCTCTACTCTATACAATGACTGTTTTCATTAGGCACTAAAACGTGAATAAGTGGTCAGCATTAGGAAAAGAATTCCGTCGAGACCCATCGACACTTTACAAAAAAGTTATTGTTTCCTATTTTGTGGTATTATTCCTTACTCACCGTCAACAGTGCCATATGGCGCTCTGGATTTCATGGATAAAAAAACACGTGTGCGATTGTTTATGTGCTATAATTTTTATATTATCAAATACCACTCTGTTTATGCACCTAATTTGGAGTGTGTTACTTTCTGGTAATTAAGAGGTTAAAAAATCTTGAAATACAGGTCATTCATGCTGTTTTGTCCACCCGAAAGACACGAGGCAAGTAAGTCTAGCAGAAGTAATTTTCTAGTGACAGATGGTACTCTAAACTTGCTGAAGGCGACTCTAGCAATGGAGAAGTTTGTAACATCCTTTCTACCTTGGGAGAGCCTTGTTGGATAATATGGCCACTAGAGTAGCTTAGTGCTATAGAAAAAAGTGATGTTCTGGTCTCTGACGAGGAAGGCATAGATAAGATGACCTCTCAGGTCTGTAAAAGGGATCTAGCTTTTATAGCCTGTTTGTTGTCCAGAGGCTATAGTTATTTTTCCCGGGTAAAACACAGGTAGTGCCTATACCGTCTACAGTGCCATGGCTTCCGGGTATATCCTTGGACTTTGTACTCTGTGTATGTTTATAGAGTTGATGATGGATGATGATGCGAGAGGATTGGCTTCTCTTTTGCCTCCTTGCTTAGCCCTAGCCCTCTCACAAGTCAAGTATATACCACATGTAAAAACAAGAGCATTATAAACATGTCATATCAGGGTTTCATTTAGAAAATTGTCCAACGGGGGGCAACTGGAGGAATCTGGATATTAAGGGGGGGGCATGAGGAGGCATGATAGTTAAAGATGTGACGAAGTTTCCAATGAACTTTAATAATACAATTTCACAAAGGGGGGGGCAAAAAAAGTTCCAAGGGGGGGGGGGCAGCCACAACCCCCCCCCCCCTAAATGAAACCCTGCATGTGTGTAGCAAGAATAATCATATTCATATGTCTGGTACTTGGGGCAAAGAGTGAGGCCAGGTCAATGTGTTGTTAGTGTGGTACATAGTGGCAAAGAGTGAGGCCAGGTCTATGTGTTGTTAGTGTGGTACATAGTGGCAAAGAGTGAGGCCAAGTCTATGTGTTGTTAGTGTGGTACATAGTGGCAAAGAGTGAGGCCAGGTCTATGTGTTGTTAGTGTGGTACATAGTGGCAAAGAGTGAGCCTGTTGTTAGTGTGGTACATAGTGGCAAAGAGTGAGGCCAGGTCTATGTGTTGTTGAATAAGGACAGAATACATATAAACTATAAGATATAGAAATTCCATACATATAATAGCAATACAGTAGACCCTCGCTAATCCGGACCCCGTTAATCCGAAACTCGCTAATCCGAACTGCATTAGGTAGGGGGGGAAAGGGGCGAAAAGAAGGGGAAAAAAGAAATTTCCCCCCAAATGCGTGCCATTATTGAACTTCGAACCTACCATGAGCATGTCAGCCTGGCGTGTCATACGTTGCAGCTGCAGTGATTTGGAGAAGAAAAGAGCATACAAGAGCCTTACCATCAAGGAGAAGGTCGAGATCCTGGACCAGCTCGGGAAGAAAAGCTACAAGTTACTATCTGAACAGTACTATCACAGACATAAGAAGAAGGGCAGCGAGTTGTGAGGATGCAAAAGGAAGATGACTGAGATGGGATTCCGGAGATATGCTAAAAGAATGAGGATGGGAAGGGATCATAATGATTAAAAATAACTTGTACTCCCACCACCCAGTATTCAACCCATACCTGCAAAAAAAAAAAAAAATTCAGAGTTCTATATATATAATGATATTCATAAATTTCACTAATCCGAAAATTTCACTAATCCAAACTACTCAGATCCCCAGGCTATTCGGATTAGTGAGAGTCTAAGTACTGTATTATGTTGTGGACATTGTTATATGAGAGTAGTATGCTTCTTTTGTCTATATAATGCCCTAGCTACTTGTATTTTATCTAACAAGTGATTGCTGAATGTTTGTGTACCTCCGTATGCAAAAAGAATTATGTTCTAGTAATGAAATTTAGATAATGATATTCATGGTTGTGGTCCTGAGATCATAACCTTCTGACCACAAAGCTTATCAAAAATAGAACTATCCCATAAGTTATAGTTGCTAGGTTAACCACATCATAAAACATAATATTATTACAGAACACTTGGGGTAGAGTTATTTTTATCTGACCGCCGCCCCGTTCAGTACGAGAGAGAGAGGGGAAAAACTCCTGAAGCTAGGACTTGAGTTTGAAGAGGTTCGACTCATCTGCCCTAAAGCAAAGCAGTGTCCTTGCTAGTAGATTATGGAAACAATCTAGTCCGACACGCTTTAGTGGCTGTTTGAAGTTCATGCTTCTCGATCTCTAAGGCTATCTTCGATGTTGAGGCAACCTTTAGCTATTGATGTTTGTGATGCTCCTTCTCATATAGCAACAAACATAGATGGAGTGTAGAAGCTTTACCTGAGGTGACAGTTGCATTTTTGGGGGAGAGTGACCCACATGTATTTTCCCCTTGTGGTTACCACTTTATAACTCCAAAGATTCCGTAAACTTCATGGTATTGACTTGACATATAGCTCAAAAGATAGGTCTCTCTTTGTGCTCTCTGTTGATACTAAAATATTTTTCATAAGTATAACTACATGTATAGCCAAGTTACTGGAGCTACAAGTGGAGGGGACCTCAAAAACCTGAATGACTGATTTTGCCGCATAAATATCTCCAGATTGCCAAGTGCTAGAGAATTGAAATTAGCACCAGTGGCTAGAAGAAGCCCTACTCTATTCAATGAGTGTTTTCATTAGGCGCTAAAATGTAAGTACATGGTCAAACACGCGGGTGGAAAATGAATTTCGTTAATAATCTTGGCTATAGTTATACCTATGAAAAATATTTTAGTATCAAAAGAGAGCACACAGAGGGACCTATCTTTTGAGCTATATATCAAGTCCATACCATAGTTTACAGAATCTACGGAGCTATAAAGTGTTAACCACAAGTTAATTTTTTTTAATGCAACTGTCCCCCCTAAGGAAGCTCCTAGACAGTGTATGACACCAAGTGCTAGCAATGAAGGTAGGAAAAAGCCAACTATAATTTTGTGTGCAAATAATTTTCAATATTATTTTGTATATATAGAGCTATAGGACTTAGGCATGCTAGAAATGGATTCTTATAAAGCAGCACCTACTTTCTAGAAGTGCAATACTGCCGTATAAACAAGTTTAAAACCAACTGCACTAGCTATTCTTTTAGTGGACCAGTCTGCACTACAATTGCTATTGACGCGGTTCAAAGCCTGCATGCGCTTGACACCAATTGGCAGCTATCGCTGTTAATGGGTTACGTAAATTTCTGACTTGATATAAAGGATTAACTAAAGATGGTTCAATTTTTCTAAACGCTCCCAGCAATCCGACAGTGATGGGGTTAAGTATCTTTACAAAAATGTTGTGCAGATTTACTCTAAGCAGTGTGTACAATATATGTATGTACCTGCATAAACTATGTGTCAGCCAGTTCTAATTTAAAATCACCTTCTCAATAATCAACTTCAAATTGTATTCACTTGACGTTTCGACTAGATGCTCTAGCCTTCATCAGGAATAATGATTTTTCCGATGAAGGCTAGAGCATCTAGTCGAAACGTCGAGTGAATACAATTTGAAGTTGATTATTGAGAAGATGATTTTAATGTTATTATGTCAACTGAGAGTTCGTTAAGAGTTCTAATTTTGCTACCAAAAATGACACAAGAATTGAGTTTAGAGGTGAGCATCCTTGCATGCACTACATGGCAAGATTTTTTAAGTTCATGGGCATGTGGCACATTATAATGCCTAATTTTTCTTCCAAACATCATTGCACTGGGGGTGAGTGGGCATGACAAGTTTACCATTTGCTAGAGATGCAAGAAACCAGTATAAAGAAGGACCTTCCTAATGTCCGAGCAACAGTAATGAACACTCTACAGTATGCGCACAACCACGAATGTATGGAAGCATCAGATTCCCCAACCTGGGCTGACTGGATGCAGGATGACTGACTCAATCTGTTACTTGCACTGTTGACTATTCTGTTCATACTCATTACTCGAGATGATTTGAGTATATGAAGTTGTAAGTTTCCCCCCAAAAATGAGTGGCAGATCAAAGTCTGAAATTGGCAGAACAAAATTGATTGTTCGGACAAACGGATTTTGTTTGTAATTTCCCGCACTGCACAGGAATACTTGGCTTGGTGGCAACATCCTACTCTTCATGAAGAAGACTAGCATTGTTAAGTTGGCACATGCAAATAGCAGTAATGTTAAGTCTAGCACTGCTGGCTTCTAGTGATGGAGCGAGAAGGATACTTGTAGCTCGACACTCTGAAAACATGTATTCTATCACAGCTCATATTTATTCATTTCTTTTCCTGTGCTCTTGCCAGATTTTTGATGAAGCTTAGTCACGAGACAGTGACTATTGAACTGAAGAATGGCACCACTGTCCATGGAACCATAGCAGGTTAGTCATTGTGGTCATGCAAGGTGACCTGGGAGATGTCCGGCTGTGTCACATATGTCCAGTGAAAGTTGAAATTGGGGCCAACATAACCCCATCCCTAGTCATTAGGTGGGAAAGGATTTGGATAACCCTGGATTCTCCATGACACCACTGGATATGTCAGTTATTTGTGTGCTTGCAGAGACGAGCACGAATGTATAATATGCTAACCCACGTGGATTACATTATTCACGTGGCATTGTAATATTCACGTGGCATTGTACTGCTCATGTGACATGTGCTAGTGTTCACATGGCATTCTAATGTTATTCATAAGACATTGTAATATTCACGTGTCTTGTACAGCTCATGTGACCTTGTGAGTGTTCACATGGCATTCTAATATTATTCACGAGACATTATAATATTCACGTGTCTTGTACGGCTCATATGACATTGTGAGTGTTCACATGGCATTCTAATATTATTCACAAGACATTGTAATATTCACGTGTCCTGTACAACTCATGTGACATTGTGAGTGTTCACATGGCATTCTAATATTATTCACAAGACATTGTAATATTCACGTGTCCTGTACAACTCATGTGACATTGTGAGTGTTCACATGGCATTCTAATATTATTCACAAGACATTGTAATATTCACGTGTCCTGTACAACTCATGTGACATTGTGAGTGTTCACATGGCATTCTAATATTATTCACAAGACATTGTAATATTCACGTGTCACAGCTCATGTGACATTGTTAGTGTTCACATGGCATTCTAATGTTATTCACGAGACATTGTAATATTCACGTGTCTTGTACAGCTCATGTGACATTGTGAGTGTTCACATGGCATTCTAATATTATTCACAAGACATTGTAATATTCACGTGTCCTGTACAACTCATGTGACATTGTGAGTGTTCACATGGCATTCTAATATTATTCACAAGACATTGTAATATTCACGTGTCCTGTACAACTCATGTGACATTGTGAGTGTTCACATGGCATTCTAATAGTATTCACAAGACATTGTAATATTCACGTGTCACAGCTCATGTGACATTGTGAGTGTTCACATGGCATTCTAATGTTATTCACGAGACATTGTAATATTCACGTGTCTTGTACAGCTCATGCGACATTGTGAGTGTTCACATGGCATTCTAATATTATTCACGAGACATTGTAATATTCACACTGCTCATGTGACATTGTGAGTGGTCACATGGCATTCTAATATTATTCACAAGACATTGTAATATTCACGTGTCACAGCTCATGTGACATTGTGAGTGTTCACATGGCATTCTAATGTTATTCACGAAACATTGTAATATTCACGTGTCTTGTACAGCTCATGCGACATTGTGAGTGTTCACATGGCATTCTAATATTATTCACGAGACATTGTAATATTCACACTGCTCATGTGACATTGTGAGTGGTCACATGGCATTCTAATATTATTCACAAGACATTGTAATATTCACGTGTCACAGCTCATGTGACATTGTGAGTGTTCACATGGCATTCTAATGTTATTCACGAAACATTGTAATATTCACGTGTCTTGTACAGCTCATGCGACATTGTGAGTGTTCACATGGCATTCTAATATTATTCACGAGACATTGTAATATTCACACTGCTCATGTGACATTGTGAGTGGTCACATGGCATTCTAATATTATTCACAAGACATTGTAATATTCACGTGTCACAGCTCATGTGACATTGTGAGTGTTCACATGGCATTCTAATGTTATTCACGAAACATTGTAATATTCACGTGTCTTGTACAGCTCATGCGACATTGTGAGTGTTCACATGGCATTCTAATATTATTCACGAGACATTGTAATATTCACACTGAGTGGTCACATGGCATTCTAATGTTATTTACATGGCACTATATAATGAATGTTTTTTCTTGTGTTCCAGGTGTGGACATGAGTATGAACACTCACGTGAAGTCTGTGAAGTTGAATGTTAAAGGAAAAGATCCGCTCAGTCTTGACTCTCTGAGTCTACGTGGTAATAATATTCGTTACTTTATACTACCAGAAAATTTGCCACTGGACACTTTGCTGGTTGATGATACACCTAAAGCCAGAGCAAAGAAGAGGGAAGGTGAGGAATATTCTGTGTGTTGTCATTACCTTGCGTAAGTGGGTGCTCACCCAGTGGTGGCACCTGCACAAGCTGAAGCTGTAAGTGGGTGCTCACACAGTGGTGGCACCTGCACAAGCTGAAGCTGTAAGTGGGTGCTCACACAGTGGTGGCACCTGCACAAACTGAAGCTGTAAGTGGGTGCTCACACAGTGGTGGCACCTGCACAAGCTGAAGCTGTAAGTGGGTGCTCACACAGTGGTGGCACCTGCACAAGCTGAAGCTGTAAGTGGGTGCTCACACAGTGGTGGCACCTGCACAAACTGAAGCTGTAAGTGGGTGCTCACACAGTGGTGGCACCTGCACAAGCTGAAGCTCTCTCTAGTTAACTCATTCACTAGTGTAAGCGTGTATGTATATATATGCCAAAAGCTATTACTTGAATTTAAAAAATCTATGACCGTAGACTTAAATTAAAAAATCCAATAAAGGTAATTTAAAAAAGCTACACTCTTTCTATACTTGCCTACCGAATATAAAGGCTATAAACGTTCAGTAACTAAGGGGAAAATATGGAAAAACATGGACCGTTCAGAATTTGAGCAGCTTTTTCACCGCAAAGCGAACAAGATGTCCGGTCGACTAACCTGAGGATTGTGCTTTCTCGTGTTCTGGATGGTGATTGGACTGTCTGAGGGGGAAAGCTGTGAAGAAGGTGATGGCACCTCTTCTTACCTTGGCCAGACCAGTGTTGACCCTGAAGCTCTGCTATTGCTCGGCAATGTAGTCGGGCCTGACCTACCTTCAAGCAAGTCTAGCTCTCTCATTCGAGCTGACGATTTGGATGAAGATGAGAGTGCTTAGCGATCAAGAAGGCATTGACTGTGAGTTTAGCTATAGTTAGCTGTGCAATGAGTAAGCAGCATGAACTGCAAATGCTGTTTTAGCTTCCTTGTTCGTGGGTAGTCCACTTATTAGTACTACTGTGTGCGGACTGTTTTTTCCCCTCCAAACATCACACCATGGTAGACTTCACTCAGTAGTTTCCTTGTGTTTGACTTCAATCTGTTGTTGTTTGTTGCTTTCTGCATGGTATTTTCTCTGTGTTATATTGTGTTCATATTCATGTGATTTGTGATGGTCATGTATTGTGCTAGCATGCATATATGTATTCACAGTTAAAAATATCGAATTATGGTCCACTGTAGACGTAAGACGTAAAGTAATATGTTGTCATTGTTATGAAGACACATTTGAAACACTCATTCCTGTGATAGGGCACCTTCGTTTTATAGTCTGCTGAACCCTATTTCAACATTATTTCTATGGTATTAGAGTATTCACGGTACATCGTATTTTTCTTTTCCTTGTAACATATAATGATATATGATAAAAATATCATTTATACATGGAAGGTAGCTTATTATTTTTACTGGCTAAACACACATCAAAACAAGAATTACCAAGTTCAAATGAGATTCACCTCGATATGGTTGTGTGGTATGTTTCTATGGCAACAAATACTAACCACAATGTTGGTCAATACCAATGCTATCACATGTGGTATGGTTGCTAGGGAGTTTTACGAAGTATTGCTGAGATAGCAAGGCAGTTCATCGAGAAAAAATATATTGGTTTTGAAATGAAGAAAATTGCTCTTTTCTTGTTATTTTCAATTGTGGCTGCCATTTTGTTCAGGGAAACAACTGCACACACGTCCCCAACCAGGTTTTCATAGAGGGGGGGGGGGGGAACCTGGGATCCCCCCCCCCCTGATTATGATTTGCAGTACACGAGTTACACTGATATTAAACTGATATTATTAAAGTGAAATGCGATGGTTTTTCTCCTTAAATATGTTCAAAATGGCATCAAAGTTTACATCAGACAGCTTACTAGGGCCTTCTATTGCTACTCGCATCAACCGAGGTAAATTTACATCAGATATTTGATTACATAATCTGGTCTTAATAATCTTCATCTGACTAAAAGACCGTTCAGCTGTAGCTGTACCAACAGGAAGTGCCAAGATGATGTCAATAAGTTTAAAAATCTCGGAAATATTCCAGTGTAAGTGGCTGAAGATTTCATTTCTTTTAAAGTTTCTTGTAAACTGGGTTGTGATAATTGTTTCCACTGCATAATTACATTTCTCTCTTGCAGAAACGCTCTCTTAAAGATCTTCCACTCAGACACCAGGTCATCTCTGTTAAGAAGTGGGGGGGAAGAATGAGACACACCACCAAGCTCTCTTTTGATAGCACGTACACATCTTTCATGTGAAAGCCACCTTGTTTCTCTTGGTTTTATAATCTTTAGTTCAGGCAGCCTAAGAGCAGACTGGATTTCTTTAAGAGCTTCAGCTCTTTTGGGAAAATACTGAAAAAACCCATAAATTCTCCAGCTTGAAAACTTTCTTGATCTCGGGAATGCTACCAGCAGCTTGTACACTTGCCAGTTGGAGCTTATGACAAGAGCAATGGACATAAATGCATGAACACGCATCCTCTTTTGAACTCCACTTTTTCTACCTGCAAAGGTAGCTGCACCATCATAACTCTGGCCAATTAACTTCCGATAGTCAAGATTGTTGCTCTCCATAGAAGAAGAAATGGCTTCAGTGATAGTAGCTGCATCTAAAGCTTGTGATATGAAGAATGTTAAGGAAGTGCTCTTCTGGCTCTGCATTCTTAGCACACCACCTGAAGAAAATTGTGAGCTCTTCTTCTGTGCTAATATCCAAGCACTCATCGGCTAGTATGGAAAAGAAAGGGCTTGATTTTAGGCTTTCAATTAGCTTTGAATTTAGCCAAATGTCAATAGATTCCAAAAGCATCACAGCAGAAAATTTGGAGGTATACTGAGCATTCATGGACCATCCTCAATGTGCCTCTGAAGAACAGAATCTCCATTAGCTATTAGCAACTCCAGTAGTGGACCGTAGGTTGTAGTATGAGGAATTCTGTTTTTTTATGAGGAAGTAAACTGATCGAAGTAACTTCAACAATACAGTCCTGTTCCTTTCCCGCCTTTCTTCTAACTCCCTTGCAGCAGCTGAACACTGCATCTGAAGCACACTCTCATCCTTCCCTTGCTCTGCCATTCTGGCATGAACCAGAGCATCTCTATGCCAATGAGTCTCACTGTGCGACTTCAATAGCTCTGTGGCATGATTTCAATCCATTACACCCCTAGATGTCCATGCTCCCCTGGAAGTTGCTGCGGGATTCCCTCGCAGCTGGCAGACATTACAGAACATGCCTTCCTTCACATTGGTACAGTAAACCCAAGGATACTTCACTTCCCACTGTTTTTTATAGCTAAGTCTAGCCTTGTAGACCTTTTTCTGTTCAGCTTTAGACTTTGATATAGTCTCAGTAGTAGACTCCTGTCTTACTTGATCAATCAGGTCTGAAGAGTTGGCATCACCATCTTCATCAGCAGGTTCTTCCAGTAGTCTTTTCCTACTAAAGTAGTTTCTAATATCCATTTTTATCCCTGCCATGTCCTTCAAAGTCACTTGCTAAATGGATTATAAATCTCAGAAATCCACTTTGAGCAATAAATTCAGGAATTCACTTGGCAGAAGATCAGATAGGGTTTCTGAGAATTAGACATGTGTGCCTTTTTCTTGACTATTTTTATACTAAACTATTTTACACACCCTTACCGTGGCTTAAATGCCATGTGATTGTCTTCCCCCCCCCCCCCCCCCCCAAACCCAAAATCCTCTATGAAACCCTGCCAACAGTACGCACAACGCAACACAGCGGCAGTATCAACAACTCCCCTACACAAAAATTATCCTGAAATCACCAACACAACCAAAACTAAAACAGAAATTGTATAGGCTCTGTTATCCTCGATGACTAGCCATGGAATAGTGTGGAGATGATAAAGTAGGGCGGCGCTCAGGAAGAGTTGCTTGCAGCAAAAAGAGCTCCTTCTATTGTGAGATACTCGACAAGTAATAGTACAGCTATGAAATACTACAGCAGCATCCTCGGATATCAATCAGAGAATATTACTATGCAACTTTGTAGCATAGCTACTGGGTGCCTAGGCCCTGCATCATTGGGGGCACAGCTACTGGGTGCCTAGGCCCTGCATCATTGGGGGCACAACTACTGGGTGCCTGGCCCTGCATCATTGGGGGGGGGGGGGGGGGCACAGCTACTGGGGGCCTGGCCCTGCATCATTGGGAGCACAGCTACTGGGTGCCTAGGCCCTGCATCATTGGGGGCACAGCTACTGGGTGCCTGGCCCTGCATCATTGGGGGCACAGCTAATGGGTGCCTAGGCCCTGCATCATCGGGGCACAACTACTGGGTGCCTGGCCCTGCATCATTCGGCACAGCTACTGTGTGCCTAGGCCCTGCATCATTGGGGACACAACTACTGGGTGCCTGGCCCTGCATCATTGGGAGCCCAGCTACTGGGTACCTTGATCCTGCTTGAGCGGGTGCCTGAGCTTATGTTATGGGGGGAGTACTCATTTTGCCAGTTTTGTGGGCACTTTAGCCAAACCTGTAATATTTTTTGCCTCGTATAAGATTCCTTTAACCGATTGAACTCCGACTTTATTTGTGGCTTGTTGTAATAGTTATAATAAACTTCCCAAACTCATTAGCAAATACAATAAGCTGTAGTCTGGTACAAGAATCAGCTGCGTTGAGGTAAGCAAACTAAAGTTACAAAGCTCTGCATTGCTATATGCCTACAACAAAACTAACGGCAACAAAATCAATCCAGGAGCACCTCCTTGCTCAAAAGCGAAGGCATTCAGAATGATTCCTGGTTGGCACAGGTGCTTGCGCTGCTCTCCACCGGGAACTTCCATTCCATGCCTTGTCTAACTGGAAGTTATAACTTTATTTGTTGTTATTATATATATACAGTATATATATATATATTTTTTACATCCAAGTTTGCGGCATATGACGCTTGTGCTGTTAGGTTGGATTTTGAATTTTGGAATGCAACTGATCAATACTCGCATCACTTCTCTTTCTCCCTTCCCCAGGAAACCCGGGGATAACCCTGCTAATTAAGCATCCACAAAATTAACTTTAACAACAGTGTTTGATCTGTTATCAATACTTGCATTACTCCCTTTTTATATAGAAATTATAGGCTGATCCAGACAAAACTTTGTGTGGTGTTTAAGGACCACCCAAAGAAGGCTAGCCAACCATTTTCTTGATTTTGCATTTTTGTAGTGGACTCATGTTGGGGCCTTTTTGCAGTATTTTGGCCACCCTGTTAGTTTGATTTCCCTCACCACCTGAATACACCAGATACCAGGGACAACAGGTACCTTTATTGCTTTTTGGAATGGAGCGTTTAATGTTGTTTTGGAGCATTTTTGCCACATGTAAGATTTACCACGTTCCACGTGTCAGGTCCTTTATGACTGCATTATGAAATCTAGTGTGACAATACTTACGTCAGTTCTCTTTTTATGACCAGGTAATGCTGGTTAACCCTGCTAGTATATATATATATACACATATACATATATATGCACAGATTTGTGTGCCTGTAAGTCTTATGGCAGCCAATTAGTTAAAAACCAGCTTTTGCAGTATTTTTGTAGAGCAAATATTTGTCACATCTCTGACCGTGCTGCCTCAGGCTAATTGAGGCTAATGCTACACGTGTGCAGAAGATAAAAACGTAGGTGTCACCAGTGAAACAGAACACTTGACAAAAAATAGCTACAAACCAATGGCTGCTCTGTTATATTTAAATATGAACATTACCATCAATGGCTATATATATACTCCGAATGTGAACCATTCTTCGTGCTAATAATTGATTGCATGATGTCACTAGGAGTGCATTTTTAATCATGTCCAAGTTGTGATTTTATATGCCCTGATTATTTCTACAGTTGCATTGGGCCGAGGGAGAGGAAGAGGCAGAGGGCGTGGCAGGGGAAGGGGACGAGGGAGAGGTGGCAGTAGACGGTGAACTCTGCAGTGACTCTTCCAATGTTTAATGCTTTAATGCTGTATGCATATTTCACTGACCTTGCTTCTTCTACTCCTTTCAATGGAAGTGTCTTATAATGTCACCTGATATGACGAGAGGGGATCAGTTCACATGTGCCATATTTAATGCTGGGCATTGTGTGGCAAGCAAAGATAGCATGTTGATGACCATCATCCTTTCCTGTCGGCCATGCGGCCTATTCTCACTTGCTGGTGCAGCCAAAAGAGAATTGGCTGTTGTATGTGGACCTATGGGGGGAAGTCGTTGGGGAGAGCTTGCAGAGAGTTATGAGGGTTTTGGCCTTATTTCTGGCATGCTTTTTCTGCTACCTGGTCATGGTATATGTCAGCTGTTAACAATGCAGCCTGTTCTCACTTGCATGCAGTGAAGCCAGGCCAGTCTGTTGCTGGCAATCTCTTCACTATCAATTCTTGATTTACATAAGCTGCAGTTTCGCCATATTTTTTTAAGCTTTATCATTATTATTATTATTATTATTATTCTTTTAGTTACTGTATATATTTTATTTATTTTTAATTTTATTTTTATTGTTATTATAATTTTTTTTATATACTTTTGGGGGGGGGGGGGGGGGGGGAATGTATGATGAATGCATACACACATTGCCAATAGCAATACCAACAAGTTTTCCATCCAATTCCCCTTCTGCCAGTAAGTAAGGTGACCAGGACATTTATTTGAAATGAAATTTGGAGTTCTCTCTTTAAATCGCACATGCACGATAACAACATTCTCAAGTCCTTGCAAAAATATATCTCTTTAGTGTATTGACTTCTCATATATACCTATATATGTATGGAATTGGTTTACATTATTTCATCTTGAATAGCCATATCCCCCAAAAGTTTCAATTTGGCTGTTTTGTATAGTTATTGAGGAGATCCAACTGCAATGGAAAAGTCACTAATCTTATTGGCTTCTGATGATCTGTCGGATCACTTCTGTGTTGCCTCCTTTTTTGCTATAGTGCAGTTCAGCATAAATGTCCAAAATGTCCAAAACTAGACCTTTACTGTTCTTAGAATAACTTAAAACTTACTTCATTGTAGCTTCTTTTCTTCCAACTGGTTCAAATACAAGACCCTGGCAACATTATAGCCCCACCCAGAAATGCATACCTTTAACCACAAACTAGCGAAAAATAGATTGCGCGAAGGGCTTTGATGTTCTAAATGTAGACTCTGAAACCAAACATTGAACCTTACCCACTTTTACCATCGATTTAGCATCTACTAGTGACAATCCTTTCCCTGTTGCAGAATTTTTATATACCAAACCATATGAAGTGTGTGAATGTTATTATGGATTCTTGCAAGTCAAGACTAAAACAGAATTCAGCCAACAATGTCATAAGGTGTGCACTCAATACAATAGTAAAAAAATGCACAAAAGAGAGCTCTACAAAATGGCTGTTGTGGATTTTTTTAAATTTATTATTAAGAAAGTTATAATTTTTTTAAGAACAAGTAATTATGTATTTTATCCAATAATACGTCTATGTGATTTGTATTTCTTGTGATTTGTATTTCTTTACAGCTCCCTCCACCTCCTTCCCTGCCTTCTTTCCTTCTAAGTAAGCTTGCTTATAATCTCTTGCCTTTCAAAAATATTTTCTAATCAGTTCCACCGATACCGAGTCCAAAGCCGGAGAGAGAATTTCACGGAGCTTCATTAGAGTGAAATTTGTGTGTGCTCTGCAAAATCGTTTTGATTGCCCCCAAACACGCTCGATTGGATTTAGCTCGCAATGGAACTTGGGCAAGAAATAGCACTTGAATCCTCTACTGATAGCATAGTGTTCCACTTGTGTCTTCTCCTCCAAGAAGTCATGGTGATTAGAAAGAATAGTCCGCATATCATCCGCCCTGAATCCATCGACATTGATTGACCTCTCTGCAAGGACTGTTCTCAAGCCCTTGGCTTCTCCCCTGGTAGTGATCATTGACTGTGGCTGGCCAGCAAACACGGTGTCCCTCACCTTCCGGCTCCCACCATCCTTCACCAATATGTTCTTCGCAATTAGGGCCTTTTCGTCGTACTTTCTATGACAACTACTCTGGTCTAATAGAGTATATATATATATGTTTTGTTTTGTTGTTGTTATTTTCAGTGCAGTTTAGTCCTACTGCTCTTCTTACAACTCCTGGACTCCCTGAGGTTCCACAGCTTAGTTCTGTTGGTCTTCTAATCTCTGATGTTTCGCTTCTTGACCAACCCAGCCTTGCTTCTCCAGATTCCAGCCAGACACAGCTTGAATCTGATGTTACTGAGGTTGTTCCAATGGCTATTGCATCTTCAGCTCAGCTAATAGTAGAAGATCCAGGTATAGGAGGTGAGTCAGATTATGAGAGTGAGGAGGATGAGAATTTTCTCTGAGGAGGATACCAGCAAGGAAATCTCTGGCAGTAAGTGTAGTCTTAGCTACTGTTGAGGCCAACGATCTCTGTGGCAATGGCCTCTCTTAGCTACTGTCGAGGCCAACGATCTCTGTGGCAATGGTCTCCCTTAGCTACTGTCGAGGCCAACAATCTCTGTGGCAATGGCCTCTCTTAATTACTGTCGAGGCCAACGATCTCTGTGGCAATGTCATCTCTTAATTACTGTCGAGACCAATGATCTCTGTGGCAATGGCCTCTACAGCACTGGGAGCTAACCCAGCATAGCTCCCAAAGAGAGTGAAACAGTCGAGGACAGACTCGCCCCATCTTCAACTTCACTGCTCCGTTCGCTAGTAATAATACTGCTCTTAATTTGCCTTGAAATCACTAACTTGGAAGCTCTAGCCTTCATCTTTCTTCGCTTAGAGCAAGGTCTCTCTGCCATATTGGAATCTCCTGACAAAACGGTGGTACACTCTGCTACAAAATCAGCAACTCGCAAATTTTTCAACTTCGCAATAGAACTAGTCACGTGATAATCAAAATAACCATAGTAACGATGGGTAGAGCCGCATTCTAATTGGTCCAATTTTATTTCTTCCTACAAGAATCTGAAAAATTGCTATCTTATAGTTCTTTTCATGAGATTTTCAAAAACAATATTGATTTTATTCAATTCACAATATTACAAAAGTTATGAACAAAACAAAATTTGGACATTTATGTTGAACTGCACTATAACAAGAATGACGTGATGACAATGGTGCTGTTGAAGCATCTTCGCATTGAGCCTGCATCCCAGAGTCTCTGGATTGTGAAAGGCTCCACAACTTGATCTAGTGAAGCAAAAGTATAGACCTGGCCTTAGTAACTGCCACACATGAGCTAGTAGTTGGAACAGTTATTCTTAAACTTGAGCCAACCATGCCATGACAAGAGTGCAGAACCGATAGCCAATATTGGCACAGGTAACAGGAGCATGTGTAGTGGAAGTTGCTGCTCAGGAGTGAATCTAGAGTAGTACAGGGAGTACCAGTTCTGAGCCACCATGGCCTGAAAAGGTACTCCTATACTAGATCTGGCCCAGACTAAAAGTGCTCCACTGGTAGTGGATCAGTCTATTAAAGTCCAATTGGGAAAAGGATCATCGACTGGCTGGAGATTTTAAATTCAATTCTTAGTGTCCCTTTTGTCATGCCCCATGCCCCTTCTTCTAGGGCACAGGTTCCAGGAGCTGCTTTGACAGCTTTCTCATATTGAGTATATTCCTGCATAGGATTTGTTTGAGGCGACTCCACTTGTCACTGCAGAAGAGTTCATGACCCCTTTCATTCCTATTGGGGATAAGAATTTATAGGGCAAAGGAATTTGTCTGTGATATCTCCACTAGTCACAATTGCTAGAGGCACCAGTTAGAGGAGAATTTCTAAGACATAGGGATTTGCTTGACAACTTCACCCTTCCCCAAACAACCCCAGATTCGAACCACATGTTTCAACTACTTTTCGACTAGCTTTGGACCAAAATATACTGAATTTCAACTGGATTGCAACCATTTTGGAGCTTTCAAGGTGATGCAGGTTGTTTATAAAATAGTTCAGTCTAGCACACATCAGTGTGATTGCAGCCTCTTCCACTTTTCCAAACTGGCCTAGTTGGTGTTGTGCCAGTATATACTGGATTGCAGCATTTCATTCTAGAAGGAGCACCCTCTTGTTGGCCCACACAGGTTTGCCTACTATAATATTATACATATTGGACTGCAGCCTCTAAGTTATGCAGAGATTGCCTTATGCATATACTGGGCAGCCCTTTCTGTACTGAATATTTTGACTGGATATGTACATACACAAGACACCTCACATCTGTGACACATTCGAGAAAGAGTTTGCTACAGCAACAGAGCAAGAAGTCTACTGACCAACTAGATGGCCATGTGATTATGGGAGGAAATTTGCACCAAAAAATTGTTTGTACCACAGTAAGACACGGGACCTAATCCGAGATGGAACCACATATATACCATCAAAGTCCAAGGAGTTTGTACGACTGCGGATCCGGGTCGCATAGCTAGAAAACAAACTAACTCAAAGAAGAGAATGAGACGGAAAAACGGGAAAGCAAGCATGCAGATGCAGCATAAGCCCACATATACTATATAGTTCTGTGAGAGGATATGCAAGGCAAGGTCTGACTGTCTGACTGGAATAGGGCTTCGTTCAAGCCAAAACATATGTCCTGCTCAAAGAGCGAGAACAGCAAGAGAAGCTACAAAGACTTGCAGGTATAATACAAAAAGGATGAAGAAGGCCCAAAGCATAGGATAGAAGTGCAAAATACCTTCTCTACTCGCAAGATATTAGAAACAAATTTCCACTACACGGTATGGGTCAAATGGTATTCCCATTGGAAGCAATTTTTTTACTACTCCATATGCAGATTCAGGGGTGTGGCTAAGAAGGGGGAAGGGCTATACCTTTTAAACATGTATGCTATAAAAGCTCCATGTCACAAGATGAAGTTAATTTGATAAATAAGGTTAACGACCACAATTAAACAGAGCTAATAGTTATCGTAAAACACTGGACCCAGGTAGAAAGCTTGGACACAAGGAGGAACATGACATGAATCTTGAGGACAACATGCACTGAACCAAGTCGGAGGAGCCAGCAGCTAAGACAGAAGGGGCCAGCTGAATTGCACTCCTAATTCCCAATCCCCCCAAATTGACCAGAAGGATTGTTTTATTCATGCCTGATTATCAACAGAGGTGATCATGGGTAATTGAACTCACAACCTGAATTGGTCATCCTAAACTTGCAGCTTGCTTGAGAGGAAGCAAAGTGATGTACAAAGTAGATGCAGGAGTTTGGAGTTGTCAATCTGTAAGAAAGCAATTGAAATGGATTTATTAGTGTTATTATTGTTGTTGCTGCCGATGTCGTTGATATTATTATTTTATAAATCCATCCAAATTTCTTTCATGAGGACTTTACCATCTTGCTATACCCTGTGTGATATAGATGTATGAAGATCAAATCTGTATGGGAGTGGAATTTAAAAGTAGAAGAGTAAATGTTGACATGGTGTATATTAATCCAGAAGGTGATGGGTGAGGAAGAGTCGTTTGAGTTGACTAGGACCAATTTTTTTTAAATTAATTATTTCAAAATTCGAATCAAAGTGACACTATCATGTGCGGAGGGGACCATACGTAAATTGACTGATTATCAGGAAGCAGGAATTTATAGTGTGTGGTGAGAATAGGTGATTTGGGAAGAACACCAGCTGGTAGTGATCCAGGGTTTCAGAGGATGGGAAGAACATGTGGCAATACTAAGGATGGGAAAGAACAGAGAAAGTGTACAACTAACTTTGCAGACATATTGTACTTTGGGAGGCTACATATTGGAAACAAGAAACTAACAGACAGATTTAAGGGCTATTGGTCTTTGAGATATAAGTAGCCTCCCAAGCCCACAAGTATACTATAAGAAGCTTAATCTAGGAGTAGCAATGGAGGTGAATTGAAAAATTATAAGGCAATGGGAGAATTATAGGAGTACAGAAGACGTTTTTTTTGACTGCGGGAGGGGAAGTCTGAGGAAAGCTATACTGTAATAGGAAAGATTAGAGAGCAAGGGAGAAAGAAGAAGTAAGGTGAAATTCCGAGTGAGCTTGTAGTTGAGAAATGTAAATATATACTGGAGGTTTTGTGGTATCCATGTCGGGGGATGTTACCTAGGATTTAAACCATAGGAAGTGAAGTGGATGATGCGGCATGTTGGATTCCAGGAGGATGTACACCATTGTGAAGGGGTAAATTTTTGATGATGGAAGTGTTTTTGTTAGTTGGTCATGCATTGGCCAGAACATTGGAGATGGAGTTATATTATGCCACTCTTTAAAATGAGGTGGTTAGTAATTTCAGGGAGATAGCTTTTCTGGAGAGTTGTGCAGACCTTATAGGTTTGCAGAGAAGGGTATGCTAAAGAGGGTCAGGGTGGATTTAAGCCAGTGAGAGGATGACCTGACTGGTTCCTATTATTGGGAGTGACAGACATTTCTGGCATTTCTGGATAAAGCAAGGTATATGATAATGTGTGGAGAGAAGGATTGTGGGAAGGCGAGAGTGTACAGAGTTCAGGAAGAATTTGGTGGATATGTGCAAAAGTATGAAGCAGTTCAGTCAAGTTTATTATTGGGTTGAGATAGGAATTTGGAGGGAAAGGGTTAAGAATTGGAGTGGAAGGAACATGGTGTGGTGGGTTACACTCTGCGGATGATATTGTACTGTTAGCAAAGATCAGGTGGAGTTACAAGTGACATTGGATATGGTGGAGAAGTATGCAATGCAGTGGAGATTTAGGTTTAATAGGGAGAAGAATAAGAATGACTGTGGGTGGAAAGTGTGCTGGAGGCGAGTAGAAGATTAATGAGGAGAGATGGAAAATACGAGTTTTCAAGTATCTTGGGTATAGTTTGACAGAGAGATGAGAGGAAATGTACATTTGGAAGGTGAGGGAAAAGGCAGAGAAATGGAAGGAAAGAATCGGTTGTATTATGTGGGCAGGGTGAGTGGAGAGATGGAGGTTGACAGAGGTAAACTAATATGGAGTTACTGGCTAGGCCAGTCGAGAATATTCATCGAAAATGGGATGGTCAGGAGGGAAGGCGGCTAAAAGAATTTGGAAAGAATTTAAGAACCTGGTGGGACTGAGTAATACAATTGCGGAGTTTGCAGTAAGAGGAGACCTTGGCTGATGGAAACTTGAGAAGGGAAGGAATTGTTACATGTATTTGGATGTAGGTTGCAGAGAATGAGTGAAGATAGGAGAGTGAAAAAAGTTCTAGGACTATAAAATGTAGGTAGACAGAGTTTAGTGAGCTGAAAAGCAAGTTTAGGGTGGAAGGAGAGTTGAGAGTTGGAGATTGTAGGCTCACGTTGCAACATGGAGAAATTTCAAAGGATGTTATGAGGAAGGGTAGCGGGAACCAGTGAGAGGGAAATCTAGTCCGAAGTGGACACAACTAACAAAGAGTTTGGACTAGAAAGATATGTGAGAGGATTCAGTAGCAAGGGAGAAGTGAGATTGAAATTTACAGGTCGAGGAAAGCATCAGCAGGATTCTGAGTGACAAGGAGAGGTGGGTATGTATCAGGATGGTAGATGTGAGCTATTAATGAAGGAGAGGTGGGTATGTGTCAGGATGGTAGATGTGAACTATTAATGAAGGTGATGTGGATTTTTTTTGTGCATCTCTTGTACTGGGGGGAGTTCGCTGAGGAAGATTATTGGATATGACTGAGGGCATTGAAGTGGCTGAAGAGTGGGTGGCAGAATGGGTGGAGAAGGGAGAGCATGCCTAATGTTGGGTAGATCAGCAGTAGGGATAAGGAAGGTGTTTGGTAGGGTAGACTGAGTTGTACAGGAAATGTGTTCAAGCGGTGGAGAGAAGGAACTACCTGATGTTTGGCACCTAGGATCCCATGTCTCTTTACCCCCCCCCCCCCCCAACCCCTCTAATCCCAAAGTACTCTTGTTTTTTGTTGTTGAATTTTTCATTATCACTTATTTTATGTACTTAGTGAGGCCTATTTCGGGTCTCAACAGAACAACTTTCACAATGTGTGTGTTTTGCATTTGTATAAATGTATGCTAGGTTAGCTAGAGTGTTCTTCCCGTTGGCTTGTCCATGTCAAGAAGTAGCAGTTTGTAATTATGAATTGCATGAGAACATCCTGCCAGCTCTCTTTTGCAAAAGGTGGAACACCACTTGCTATATACAAAGCTGCTTGATATTGTGTGCCATCTCCGTTACAGATTATAATATTACTTGGACAATATTGGCATTCAGAATTTCTGTTGTAGTCCCTTTTATTTTCATATTCATTTATCTAGGTGTTCGAGACATATTGATGGAAATGAATGGCTAATCATATTGCATACCATAGCAAGAGATGAGAGCGATATATATGTCAGAGGATGAATAGCTGGCTAGGAATGCCAAGCCGAGTTACATCCGATCCATATTATTTCAGTTTACAGCCAACTATATAGCATGGACTCAAAAGACAACTTGATTCATTCTCTTACTGAATTTTGTTTTCACCGGCCAACTTTATTCATTCTCTCTTTAGTCAGCATGGATGGCCAAAGAGAGTTCCATCTGGTAAAGGGAAGGAGAATCTAGGTATGTACCACATGCCTCCTAGCTACAAATCATTAAAGTTGAATCGACTATGCAAATCCTGAGACACTTTTTTGCATAGTGTGTATATCCCCCTGCAGTATATATATATATATATACAATGCATAAGTAGAGGTTGGAAAGTGCATTTACAACCAAACAAGGTCCTTGTACTTTGATCTCTGTGGGAACCCCCAAGTTAGTGTAGGGGTATGGTTGGCATAGCTAACCACGGCGAAAGCACGGGGGGGGGGGGGGGGGGGGGGGGGGGGCGGGTGTTGGAAAGTGCACACTCTTGTTTCCTCTTCAGTTGGAACAAACCTAGCATCTTTTAGAGGCGACGAGGGGGTGGGCCATCCATTTCTATAACTGGTCTCTGGTTGCTGTGTGGTTCGTAGGTGGCTTGGTAGTATATGCACAATTGATACACTGTGCCTTGATGTGATGTGACGGAGTTAAGATTTTATGATGCTTAACAACATTGCTTGCTTAACAACATTGCTTAACAATTGATGTCATCACTCCAGCAATAACATTTGGATACGAAATGTCAGTTCCTTCACTGACCCAGTTATACATAGTACCATTTTTAACAAATTACAATTTTTTTTTTTACTGCCTCCACATAAAATACCTCCCCTCACCCACTTTACCCACATGAATAGAACATGAATAGAACTTGGGTAGCAAAATGCCTGGATAAATAGCATCAGTGTCGCAGTAGATGTGTTATTCTTTTACGGAGACCTGGATAGAATGGGCTGGGCCATTATAGCCAGAGAGTCTCATCCTAGCAAAGTCCAAATGGGCCGTGGAGGATTCTTTCCAACTGTCACCCAAAGGCGGAGAAGTCAGGATCACAGAATTCACTCGTACTAGCTAGTGGGGTTAGGGCCAGAGGAATGCCTTCATACATATCACTTCAATATTTATCGGGGGGATCGAGGTAAAGCATCGTCCCTCAACTTATCACCTTTGAACCCTACTAAAACAAGAATCCTTCTGTTGGATTGCTTATCTCGGTCCAGTCTTGGCAGTGCGTTTGGGAGTAACTTAACACTCATGGCTAGTGTTTTACTATCCAGAAAAAATCTATACAACGACCCTGGTGGCCAGGGTGAGGAAGGTGGTCAATATAATGTCCTAGCAGGGAGTGCTGATTCCAAGGAGTCGGGAGGAGAAGGTATAATAAGCCTTACTATCAGAGTTATACCTTCTGTCCTATTATCAATAGGTACCTAATTGCATAAGCTATCCCAAAAGTTAACTTCCAATGTTAAAGGAATATTCAGCCTGTGTAATGGTGCATTAGGTACACCACAGGACAGTTGCTATCTGCCAAGCAAAAGTTTATCTGGAGTCAACATATTCTGAATATAAATGCCAAGCCTGTTGCTTTGCTTCAGTGATGCCAAGCTAACCAACCTCTATGCTCTTTCAAAGGAGACTTCGATAAGAGAACCACACACTATTGGATCTCAGCTTTGAGCTCTGACCAGCATCTTAATTCTCTTGATTCAGATGGATATTATATCAACACATGTCTCTCTTTATTGGTAGTTATAGCAGCTGTTGTTTCTTTATGATTTTATTCAACTTAATTCTTGTGTTAGGTATTTGTAAGCGTGTGATATGTGTGTGTGTGTGTGTGTGTGTGTGTGATGTGGTGTGTTTGTGTGGTGTGTGTACTATGTTCGTGTGTGTTGACGTGTATGTGTGGCATGCATGTGGTATGTGTAGGACATGCGTTATATGTCATGTGATATGTTTGTGGTGTGTGTGTGTAGGGAGAGAAAAATCCTGCAACCTCAACATTCTGTTTCTCTTACCTTCCTTCCATATACAGCAAGCTAAATTAGCCATGTTGTCTGACCGTATATTTGTTTGCCTAATATTAAATATTGAATTATAATATAGTGAAAATTGTCGGTCAATATGAGGACACAAGCAGTGCTCGATGCTAAGCAGAGCTGATATAGTGACCATTTTGGAATTGGCTGGTCCTACATGTTTCATGAAACTATAGGAGGACCAGCGAATTCCAAACTCATCACTATTATTATCAATCATCAACTAGCAAATTCAGAGAAAGTCATTATATTTCACTACATCAATTGAGAGTTTGTTGAGAGATAATTAATATTACTACTGCTACTACTACTACTACTACTACTACTACTAATTATTTTAAAGCATCATTATACAACAACAACAACATTGTATGTATTATTGATACACTATATTAAGGTAGCATTTTGCCCTCTCGATGCAGATGGCTAGATCTGTAAAATGAGTTGACTTTAATTACATATACAGTAATCATGACTGCCTACTCCAGGTTTGCAGAGTCATGGCCATGTTAACTCAGCACCCATTAATGTTGTCGCTCGCTTGGGTCACATTCTAATATGATATTTTTCACCCAATTAATAAAACATTGTTAAACTTATTTTTGGCACATCCATGAAGATATCTGTCGAGTGTGCCGTGGGCCCTCACAGACTGGCAGGCATCTGTACCACCCGTGCCTCTGCACGGGCAGTATCAAGTTTGTGCACCAGGATTGGTAAGTGATTAACAACACTAGTTCACAGTTGTTTTCACTCTTGATGTTTCACAATTTCTAAACACAGAAGCAACCAGCTCAGTAAGCTCTGAGTGCAATATTTACATATGCCATGTTGTGGCCACCTCTAGCTCTGTCATAATGACAAGCGTTTGTCATGGAGACCGACTGCCATGTTGTTATTGTTTGACTTAAACAGTTTCCCCCCCTATATACATGCAGTTTACTTGACAAGCCGCAGCATGTGATATTGCTATAATTATATATAATTCACAGCCGCAGCATGTGGTATTGTATATAATTCACAGCCGCAGCATGTGGTAATTCTATATAATTCACAGCCGCAGCATGTGGTATTGTTATACAATTCACAGCTACAGCATGTGGTATTGCTATGTAATTCACAGCCGCAGCATGTGGTATTGTTATATAATTCACAGCCACAGCATGTGGTATTGTTATATAATTCACAGCTGCAGCCTGTGAATTCACAGCCACAGCATGTGGTATTGTTATGTAATTCACAGCCGCAGCATGTGGTATTGTATATAATTCACAGCCGCAGCCTGTGGTATTGTTATATAATTCACAGCCACAGCATGTGGTATTGTTATATAATTCACAGCCACAGCATGTGGTATTGTTATATAATTCACAGCCGCAGCATGTGGTATTGCTATATAATTCACAGCCACAGCATGTGGTATTGTTATATAATTCACAGCCACAGCATGTGGTAATTCTATATAATTCACAGCCGCAGCATGTGGTATTGTTATATAATTCACAGCCACAGCATGTGGTATTGTTATATAATTCACAGCCACAGCATGTGTATTGTTATGTAATTCACAGCCGCAGCATGTGGTATTGTTATATAATTCACAGTCACAGCATGTGGTATTGCTATATAATTCACAGCCGCAGCATGTGGTATTGTATATAATTCACAGCCGCAGCCTGTGGTATTGTTATATAATTCACAGCCGCAGCATGTGGTATTGTTATATAATTCACAGTCACAGCATGTGGTATTGTTATATAATTCACAGCCGCAGCATGTGGTATTGCTATATAATTCACAGCCGCAGCATGTGGTATTGCTATATAATTCACAGCCGCAGCATGTGGTATTGTTATATAATTCACACTAGTACTGTAAGCCATTCAGCTCAACCTGGGGGGGGGGGGGGGTGCCTGTTTGTGAATATCTGCAATTGTTTTGTTTATTTGTGGCAGTTTGGTGCAGTGGCTGAAGCATAGTGGCAAGAAGTAAGTATGCTGTATGTGTGTGTGTGTCAGGTGATCATGTAGAAATATCTTTCTTTTGCTCTTCCTGAATAGTTGCACCATTTTGTACAATTTTATCTGGCCAATTCCCCCTCCCCCTTTTATTTTTAATTTTAATTTTCTTTTAATGTTTATTATTTATGTTATTATTGTTGTTGTTATTCTTGTTATTATTGTTGTTGTTATTTTTTATATTTTTTATTACTATTAATTACTATTATTATTACTATTATTATTATTAAAATTATTGTTATTGTTATTGTTTTTATTTTATTTTTCTAATGCTTCGCTGCTCTCAAGGTTTCGGATGGTCTTTCTAACTTTTTTTTACCCTGCAACTTTTAATTAAACAGCAAGACTGCCCACCAACTGGAACATCCTGATATCAAGATACCATAACAATTATTCTCCATTGATCACCATCGTCCATTGATCACCATCGCTACATTTTGTCCGTAATAATTTAAAATGTTGAAAATGTATTTCTGCAGGATATGTGAGCTTTGTCATCATCAATTTGAATTTGCGCCAGGTAAGCCATGCATGCACATTGCCACTAGCGACCAGCTAACTCACCTCCATCGACTTACTGTGTGACCAATTCTCTTCTCTCTCGTTCTCTCATCTTGGCTCACAGCTGGCCTTCATTGAATATCAAAGTTATTTTGACGTACAGAATGCAATGCACACACGAGCTAATCCATATGTCTGGGATAATATGTACAAGCACTTAATATAGGACACAGATGAGGTATCATCTGCAAAAATAAATTAGAAATAATAAAAAATGAAGTCATACTTTTCAGGCATGTGTAAAGCTTACCTCTACTACCAGGCTGCTTCTGTTTGGAATGCACTTATGATCTAATTCAAGTTCCATTCTGTAGGCAACTTGTGTCCTTCCTGATAACAATTACCTAGTCAAACTTGATCTTCTGTATCTTTTATACATAGATTGATGATATGATAGATGAAAGATAGGTGAGATAGATAGATGATTGATAGATACGTATAGATAGATAGATGATGGATAAATGATAGTTAGATAAATGATATATAGATGATAGATAGATAGATGGAAACATTTTGTGTGTCACTGCATAAAACAAGGCCTCTACTTGCATGTATATATATTGCTAGTGTGCTTGCCATGCTCACTTAGTGTATCGCAGGCTCCAGATTTCAATGTTCATACATCATCCCACTCTATACAGATGTGCACAAACTATAATGACACTCCATTATTCAGATTTCTTCAGATTTCTGGCGGGACTGGGGGGAGTTGATTGGTGGGTTTCCCCCCTCTCTTTTGAAAGGGTTTTACCACTAAAAAAATAACTCTTAAACAATATAAGTAATACATTATATATTATAATGCTGTAGAGGCAAACTCTAGCCCATGGTATTGCTTGGTGTTCTTCACTCTGCAGTGTATCGACCAGACATGCCGCAGCGGCTCTCCTTTGTGGATCTTTCCATTGGTGTTGTGAGGAACTGCTTTTCAGTCCTACGTCACTGGGCCCACTTGTGTTTCGTGGGGGTGATGTGGCTCTTTGTGGTGCCCACCTTCATATGTAAGCCATTGTGTGGTGTTGTACTGTTAGTATGAGGACTGGATCATAGCTGGTGGCATTTGATCACTAAAAATTGATGAGGTTGCAAATTTCCAATCAGAAGGGTGTTTTTGGGGGGGGGGAGGAGGGGGGGGGGGCAGAGAGGAGGGGAGCTGCTAATGTTAATCTTCCATCTGCTCAGCAAGGGCCAGCAACTGTGTTTTGTTGGGGCAGCTCTGTGCAGGAACATTTACTGGCCTGACCTGCAAAGTTTGTCGGATGTGGCATTATACTTAAGGTCAATGACTTTACATTACAGAACCTCTCAGTTACGAACCCCAGAATTATGAACACCACTTTGGTCAACTGCACGGCAAGTGAACATCCTATGGGTAAAATATTGCATCGCATGTTCGCCTCAATACTTACTGCACATACCCGCATCCATGCAGTTGCAGCTTCTACAACTGCTGCCTTCTTTGCACTCTATTTTTCCCCGCACTGCCTCAAGCTCTTGAATGAAGCATTGGTGAGTTATGCTGTCCATCGAAGAGAAGCCCATCGAAGAGAAGCTGAAGATTTTGAAGCAAGTGGACCCATCAGCCGTGGGCAGGGACTTTGGAATTGGCACATCAACTGTGACGAACATTAGGAAAGCCATATGAGAGAAGACTGTGGTAGCCACAGGAAGAATTTCCAGGTGATCTGAAGAATGTAAGCAGTTAGGTGTCCCTGATGCTGAGATGGAAGAGTGGCTCACCATGGCGGACTGGTGTGCAGGAGGTGACTGACGAGGGTAATTATAGTAGGCACTGTTCAAGCATCATCAGTGCTTGACAAGATTGGGGAGGAAGAGGAAGAACCAACCTATGCCACCATCACTCACAGTGACTTGTTTGGCACAGCTGGAAGAGCAAGCTGAAGCTACAGTGATGATCTTGGGTACTTCTAAATGAACTGCGTTCTTCAGCAGCAAAGAATAGACACGAGTCCTTATAATAAACACACATGACTGACTTCTTTAAATCTTAGTTACAGAATAAATTGTTAGTGTGTGTACAGTACAGAAAGTACCTGGTGCAATGGTGCATATTTAATACAAGGCATTGGAATGCAATACATGCATAGTATATGGCATTGACTTTAGCTAAGTGGAAGGGGGAAAGGGTCTCGGAACAGTGAAATAATTGTGAAGCACCTGAGAAGAGTAGATATGTACAATGCTCATGTACTGTTAACATGCCTAAATATGCATGCCATCATTATGATGTAATAGTTACGGACATGTCAGAGTTACGACACTCATTTCCCCGAGGGGTTTGTAACTCTGAAGTTCTACTGCAGTACAGTACACATGTGTGTAATTTTTAAAACCATTCTACATATCCATATCAGGGTTTCTTTTAGAAAATTGTCCAAGGGGGGGCAACTGGAGGAATCTGGATACTAAGGGGGGGGGGGGGGGGGGGGGGGGGGGGCATGATGTCAAGCACTTATCAACATCAATAAGAATTTTAATAATACAATTTCCTCCAAGGGGGGGGGGGGGGCAAAAAGGTTCCAAGGGGGGGCAGCCACCGCCCCCGGCCCCAAGAAATGAAACCCTGCATGATATATCCCAGTTGCGCATTAGCAATCCTAGTAGCATGCCTGAAGTTTCCTCTTGAGGCAGAACTTGGCCCATGATTAATATTATGACTAGCACTTATCTATTTATTCCTGGAGCATGCCCTTAAGCTGACCACAAACAATTTAGAGTTGCATTACAATGCACATGCTCAGAGTGTAACATTACAATGCACATGCTCAGAGTGTAACATTACAATGCACATGCTCAGAGTGTAACATTACAATGCACATGCTCAGAGTGTAACATTACAATGCACATGCTCAGAGTGTAACATTACAATGCACATGCTCAGAGTGTAACATTACAATGCACATGCTCAGAGTGTAACATTACAATGCACATGCTCAGAGTGTAACATTACAATGTACATGCTCAGAGTGTAACATTACAATGCACATGCTCAGAGTGTAACATTACAATGCACATGCTCAGAGTGTAACATTACAATGCACATGCTCAGAGTGTAACATTACAATGCACATGCTCAGAGTGTAACATTACAATGCACATGCTCAGAGTGTAAACCGCCGCCACCTGCCCGGTATTATGAATCACACACAATCTTGATGTGTAGTGTGTTGGAGTTTGAGTGTGCGATGAGAGAAGTTGGGGGCCAGCCGAGGAAGTGAGCACAATTATTTTTAAATCCGTCACACTTCAGGGAAAACGATGGCTCAGAATGATGACCGAGTCCTTTGCCAGTCTTGGCTGGTAGCAGCCGGGGTACTATCATCAATGGGACACCCAAGCCCCACAATGCCTCGGGGAGACTGTTGATGATCTCTTTGCGATGGACTGAGCTGACGTGGAAGGAATAGTGGGCAACGAACAGTCAGCACAAACCTAGTGGAAGGAATAGTAGGCAACGAACAGTCAGCAAAAACCTAGTGGAAGGAATAGTGGGAAACGAACAGTCAGCTCAAACCTAGTGGAAGGAATAGTAGGCAACGAACAGTCAGCACAAACCTAGTGGAAGGAATAGTAGGCAACGAACAGTCAGCTCAAACCTAGTGGAAGGAATAGTAGGCAACGAACAGTCAGCACAAACCTAGTAGTGGAAGGAATAGTGTGAAACGAACAGTCAGCTCAAACCTAGTGGAATGGAATAGTAGGCAACGAACAGTCAGCACAAACCTAGTGGAAGGAATAGTGGGCAACGAACAGTCAGCTCAACGAACAGTCAGCTCAAACCTAGTGGAAGGAATAATGGGCAACGAACAGTCAGCACAAACCTAGTGGAAGGAATAGTAGGCAACGAACAGTCAGCACAAACCTAGTGGAAGGAATAGTAGGCAACGAACAGTCAGCACAAACCTAGTGGAAGGAATAGTAGGCAACGAACAGTCAGCACAAACCTAGTGGAAGGAATAATGGGCAACGAACAGTCAGCACAAACCTAGTGGAAGGAATAGTAGGCAACGAACAGTCAGCATAAACCTAGTGGAAGGAATAGTAGGCAACGAACAGTCAGCACAAACCTAGTGGAAGGAATAGTGGGTAACCAACAGTCAGCACAAACCTAGTGGAAGGAATAGTAGGCAACGAACAGTCAGCACAAACTTAGTGGAAGGAATAGTGGGCAACGAACAGTCTGCACAAACCTAGTGGAAGGAATAGTAGGCAACCAACAGTCAGCACAAACCTAGTGGAAGGAATAGTGAGCAACGAACAGTCAGCTCAAACCTAGTGGAAGGAATAGTGGGCAACCAACAGTCAGCACAAACCTAGTGGAAGGAATAGTGGGCAACGAACAGTCAGCTCAAACCTAATGGAAGGAATAGTGGGCAACCAACAGTCAGCACAAACCTAGTGGAAGGAATAGTGGGCAACGAACAGTCAGCTCAAACCTAGTGGAAGGAATAGTGGGCAACGAACAGTCAGCACAAACCTAGTGGAAGGAATAGTGGGCAACGAACAGTCAGCACAAACCTAGTGGAAGGAATAGTAGGCAACGAACAGTCAGCACAAACCTAGTGGAAGGAATAGTGGGAAACGAACAGTCAGCAAAAACCTAGTGGAAGGCACAGTAGGCAACCAACAGTCAGCACAAACCTAGTGGAAGGAATAGTGAGCAACGAACAGTCAGCATAAACCTAGTGGAAGGAATAGTGGGCAACGAACAGTCAGCTCAAACCTAGTGGAAGGAATAGTGGGCAACGAACAGTCAGCACAAACCTAGTGGAAGGAATAGTAGGTAACGAACAGTCAGCACAAACCTAGTGGAAGGAATAGTGGGCAACGAACAGTCAGCACAAACCTAGTGGAAGGAATAGTAGGCAACGAACAGTCAGCTCAAACCTAGTGGAAGGAATAGTAGGCAACGAACAGTCAGCTCAAACCTAGTGGAAGGAATAGTAGGCAACGAACAGTCAGCACAAACCTAGTGGAAGGAATAGTAGGCAACCAACAGTCAGCACAAACCTAGTGGAAGGAATAGTGGGCAACGAACAGTCAGCACAAACCTAGTGGAAGGAATAGTGGGCAACCAACAGTCAGCACAAACCTAGTGGAAGGAATAGTAGGCAACGAACAGTCAGCACAAACCTCAGCACAAACCTAGTGGAAGGAATAGTGGGCAACCAACAGTCAGCACAAACCTAGTGGAAGGAATAGTAGGCAACGAACAGTCAGCACAAACCTAGTGGAAGGAATAGTGGGCAACGAACAGTCAGCACAAACCTAGTGGAAGGAATAGTAGGCAACGAACAGTCAACACAAACCTAGTGGAAGGAATAGTAGGCAACGAACAGTCAGCACAAACCTAGTGGAAGGAATAGTAGGCAACCAACAGTCAGCACAAACCTAGTGGAAGGAATAGTGGGCAACGAACAGTCAGCACAAACCTAGTGGAAGGAATAGTGGGCAACGAACAGTCAGCATAAACCTAGTGGAAGGAATAGTGAGCAACGAACAGTCAGCACAAACCTAGTGGAAGGAATAGTAGGCAACCAACAGTCAGCACAAACCTAGTGGAAGGAATAGTAGGCAACGAACAGTCAGCACAAACCTAGTGGAAGGAATAGTGAGCAACGAACAGTCAGCACAAACTTAGTGGAAGGAATAGTAGGCAACGAACAGTCAGCACAAACTTAGTGGAAGGAATAGTAGGCAACGAACAGTCAGCACAAACCTAGTGGAAGGAATAGTGAGCAACGAACAGTCAGCACAAACTTAGTGGAAGGAATAGTAGGCAACGAACAGTCAGCACAAACTTAGTGGAAGGAATAGTGGGCAACCAACAGTCAGCACAAACCTAGTGGAAGGAATAGTAGGCAACGAACAGTCAGCACAAACCTAGTGGAAGGAATAGTGGGCAACGAACAGTCAGCACAAACCTAGTGGAAGGAATAGTGAGCAACGAACAGTCAGCACAAACCTAGTGGAAGGAATAGTAGGCAACGAACAGTCAGCACAAACTTAGTGGAAGGAATAGTAGGCAACGAACAGTCAGCACAAACCTAGTGGAAGGAATAGTAGGCAACGAACAGTCAGCTCAAACCTAGTGGAAGGAATAGTGGGCAACGAACAGTCAGCACAAACCTCAGCACAAACCTAGTGGAAGGAATAGTGAGCAACGAACAGTCAGCACAAACCTAGTGGAAGGAATAGTAGGCAACGAACAGTCAGCACAAACTTAGTGGAAGGAATAGTAGGCAACGAACAGTCAGCACAAACTTAGTGGAAGGAATAGTGGGAAA
This sequence comes from Cladorhizidae sp. MBARI D1340-BT2, assembly GCA_028752905.1. NCBI lineage: Eukaryota > Metazoa > Porifera > Demospongiae > Poecilosclerida > Cladorhizidae > Cladorhizidae sp. MBARI D1340-BT2. The sequence continues at coordinate 16,200,921 of JAQNBH010000018.1, forward strand.
CGAACAGTCAGCACAAACCTAGTGGAAGGAATAGTGGGCAACGAACAGTCAGCACAAACCTAGTGGAAGGAATAGTGGGCAACGAACAGTCAGCACAAACCTCAGCACAAACCTAGTGGAAGGAATAGTAGGCAACGAACAGTCAGTACAAACCAGCTATTACCACTCGATCATGATCGCTATTATGTGTTTGCTGATACTGCACGCAGACGACCTACAATATTTGTGTGTGCCCTTGATTAATGAGTGCAGCCTCGGGCCTTCAGTAGCACACGCAGGTAGGAAGCTCATGAAATTAATAGAGCACACAGTATCTAACCACCAAGGAGGTATTCTAATGAGGGATTTGTAGATCGGGTATATATACAATTCCATATTTGGTGACGTAATGAGTTATGAACCAGTAATGTATAATTAGGGATCTAGGACTAATTAATTGGTGAGATTATTGGGGGTTATAATTATTTTGGTATAATGGTGTTTTATGACTAGGGGGAAGTTAAAGTGTGTGATAGTCCCATCCACGTACATGTAGCAAGCACTGCTACGCTATCTCTATCCAGCAAGCTAGCATTAGACAAGCATCCAAGATTTTATCGAAATTGCTAGAATAGCGATGCTGAGCAAGGTGCAAACTTGGTGTTGACTATAGTCAAGGAGTTGGAAGTGCAGAGAACCCGAGAATCAAAACAACTGCAGCTATAGCAGAGACTGCAGCTGGACATGAAGACAACCAGCAAGTCCTCACCTAGAGCTAAACACATACTAACTTCATGCCAATGATCATGTGAAAACAATATGGGTGTGCCTCACTTAGAATAAGGTGCGCAATTTTCATGATGCAAGTGCCCACTTATCAGATTTTAAAGGTGAAAGGTCAAGCACCTATGGATGCACACCACCTACTTGACAGTAATGCAAATGTATTGATATATAATTAATTATGGATTGAAACTTCTTCTATGATAATGTGCAGATCGGCTATTCAAGTTTCTCATGTACGGCTCCATGTGGTCCATCCAGCGACTTCCTATTCACATATTGGACATGTGAGTGACACGCATGCATGAGTAGGTGCAGGTATGGGGGGCATATTGGACCTGTGAGTGACACACATGCATGAGTAGGTGCAGGTATGGGGCCATATTGGACCTGTGAGTGACACGCATGTATGAGTAGGTGCAGGTATGGGGCCATATTGGACCTGTGAGTGACACACATGCATGAGTAGGTGCAGGTATGGGGGCATATTGGACCTGTGAGTGACACACATGCATGAGTATTTGCAGGTATGGGGGCATATTGGACCTGTGAGTGACACACATGCATGAGTAGGTGCAGGTATGGGGGCCATATTGGACCTGTGAGTGGCACACATGCATGAGTAGGTGCAGGTATGGGGGACATATTGGACCTGTGAGTGACACACATGCATGAGTAGGTGCAGGTATGGGGGCCATATTGGACCTGTGAGTGACACACATGCATGAGTAGGTGCAGGTATGGGGGCATATTGGACCTGTGAGTGACACACATGCATGAGTATTTGCAGGTATGGGGGCATATTGGACCTGTGAGTGACACACATGCATGAGTAGGTGCAGGTATGGGGGACATATTGGACCTGTGAGTGACACACATGCATGAGTAGGTGCAGGTATGGGGGACATATTGGACCTGTGAGTGACACACATGCATGAGTAGGTGCATGTATGGGGGCTATATTGGTCCTGTGAGTGACACACATGCATGAGTAGGTGCAGGTATGGGGGCATATTGGACCTGTGAGTGACACACATGCATGAGTAGGTGCAGGTATGGGGGCCATATTGGACCTGTGAGTGACACACATGCATGAGTAGGTGCAGGCATGGGGGCCATATTGGACCTGTGAGTGACACACATGCATGAGTAGGTGCAGGCATGGGGGCCATATTGGACCTGTGAGTGACACACATGCATGAGTAGGTGCAGGTATGGGGGCCATATTGGACCTGTGAGTGACACACATGCATGAGTAGGTGCAGGTATGGGGGCATATTGGACATGTGAGTGACACACATGCATGAGTAGGTGCATGTATGGGGGCCATATTGGACCTGTGAGTGACACACATGCATGAGTAGGTGCAGGTATGGGGGCCATATTGGACCTGTGAGTGACACACATGCATGAGTAGGTGCAGGTATGGGGGCCGTATTGGTCCTATGAGTGACACACATGCATGAGTAGGTGCAGGTATGGGGGCCATATTGGACCTGTGAGTGACACACATGCATGAGTAGGTGCAGGTATGGGGCCATATTGGACATGTGAGTGACACACATGCATGAGTAGGTGCATGTATGGGGGCCATATTGGACCTGTGAGTGACACACATGCATGAGTAGGTGCAGGTATGGGGGCCATATTGGACCTGTGAGTGACACACATGCATGAGTAGGTGCAGGTATGGGGGCCATATTGGACCTGTGAGTGACACACATGCATGAGTAGGTGCAGGTATGGGGGCCATATTGGACCTGTGAGTGACACACATGCATGAGTAGGTGCAGGTATGGGGGCCATATTGGACCTGTGAGTGACACACATGCATGAGTAGGTGCAGGTATGGGGGCCATATTGGACCTGTGAGTGACACACATGCATGAGTAGGTACAGGTATGGGGGCGATCGTTAATTGGGAAAGTCCTGTCCATACCAGAAGAGCATGACATCACTCTCCCACAGACTGATTGGTGGGATAGCTGGCTAGCTGAATCTAATAATCTAGCATCCCTGATTAACTGTTTAAGAGCACCATAATTATACTCCCTTGTTTTTCGAGATGAGCACGGTACATAAATAGTGCACAAGTGCTCGATATCTAAGTCAGTTCCCAGTTCCCAGGGGTTTATTCTGTCTCCATGCAGCAAACATGTGTAAGACACTCTATACACATACATGTTATATATATATATATATATGAGGTGTTGCCTTGTGTTCTGGTTGACTTGCAGGAACCACCTCTTCCTAGACTGTGTCTATGGCATCTTCATTGTTCTGGTGTCGCTCATCACTTTTGTCAGTGTTGTTTGGCTCAAGGACCAGCTGGGACACGGCGTGGGCCGGAACTGGTTTGATGAGGAGCCGCCAGAAGATAATCAAGTTCCGGTAGACAGGAATGCCGAAAATGGTGCGCAGGTGCATGGACAAGAGAGACAGGCGCCTGACACCGCGGCTGCTGTGACACCCAGCAGATCTCCTCTGTCTATTTTCCTGCGATCCCAAGTGGATTTGTTGGGAGAGGTGCAGGATGCCGCCTTGAAAGAGCGACTGCAGTGGTTGTGGCAGAGAGAGGTTGAGATCATGCACAGGCTGGGCCCCGGCTGCCTGGAGCATCACGACGTGCTGGTATCTGCCAGAAGGAAGGTCTACTCTGGCCTGCAGGAGTGGCATGGCACAGTGGGCCACATGGCTGGGCCGGTAAGCCTCACTGTGGCAATGCTTGTTTGCAAGGCTTTACTTGTGTGTGCAACTGACAGGATGTGGCTCCAACCCCTCCCAGCTACGCTAATCTGGGGCTGTCCTATGAGGAACAGGTGATGCTGGTGACTCACGATGCTCCCCGCAGGGAGTTGTGCTCCATGGAAGTTTCGCAGATGCTTGAGGAATTGAAAAGCATTCGGATGAGGAAGTCCAGCATCGTGGAAGAGGCTCACTCACATTTGGGTCGGCTGTGCAAGTAAGTATTCCTTCCGGACATGGAAGGGAAGGGTCACTAGGATGTCGCATGTGGGTGGATCCCTCCCCCTTCCAGCAGAAATTTCGGAGCCACAACATGGACGATTATTTTATTTTTACTTAGATGGTGCACCCAACAAAATATAAGTACACAACTTTCCTGAGGTTGAGTAAGTGCTGGTCATGCATACATGTATGTGCACACCTACGTAGGTGCCTGAGTGTGTGAGTAAGTGCTGGTCATGCATGCATGTATGTGCACACCTATGTAGGTGCCTGAGTGCACACCTATGTAGGTGCCTGAGTGCGTGAATAAGTGCTGGTCATGCATACATGTGTGTGCACACCTACGTAGGTGCCTGAGTGTGTGAATAAGTGCTGGTCATGCATGCATGTACATGTACATGTATGTGCACACCTATGTAGGTGCCTGAGTGTGGCTACTCCTTCCTCGCATCCTGATCGCAGTCCTACGGAAGAGTCCCTCACCGCTGAAGGAGTCTACGATACAGAAAGAAGCACCATCTTACAGATTGTCAAGTTAAAGGAGCACGTGAAGGTGGTCTTGAAAATACATGCATGCATATATACATCAATACAGACCAACATGCATGCACACATATATACATCAATACAGACCAACATGCATGCATACATACGTGTATATACATACTGTAGATACAGACCAACATGCATGCACACATATATACATAAATACAGACCACATGCATGCACACATATATACATAAATACAGACCAACATGCATGCATACATATATACATAAATACAGACCAACATGCATGCACACATATATACATAAATACAGACCAACATGCATGCATATATACATCAATACAGACCAACATGCATGCATGCATATATACATAAATACAGACCACATGCATGCACACATATATACATAAATACAGACCAACATGCATGTATACATATATACATAAATACAGACCAACATGCATGTATACATATATACATAAATACAGACCAACATGCATGCACACATATATACATGAATACAGACCAACATGCATGCATGCATATATACATAAATACAGACCAACATGCATGCATACATATATACATAATACAGACCAACATGCATGCACATATATATACATAAATACAGACCAACATGCATGCATGCATACATGTATATACATAAATACAGACCAACATGCATGCATATATATGCATAAATACAGACCAACATGCATGCACACATATATACATAAATACAGACCACATGCATGCACACATATATACATAAATACAGACCAACATGCATGTATACATATATACATAAATACAGACCAACATGCATGCATGCATATATACATAAATACAGACCACATGCATGCATGCATATATACATAAATACAGACCACATGCATGCACACATATATACATAAATACAGACCACATGCATGCATGCATATATACATAAATACAGACCACATGCATGCACACATATATACATAAATACAGACCAACATGCATGTATACATATATACATAAATACAGACCAACATGCATGCACACATATATACATAAATACAGACCAACATGCATGCATATATACATCAATACAGACGAACATGCATGCATGCATATATACATAAATACAGACCAACATGCATGCACGCATATATACATCAATACAGACCAACATGCATGCACACATATATACATAAATACAGACCAACATGCATGCATGCATATATACATCAATACAGACGAACATGCATGCATGCATATATACATAAATACAGACCAACATGCATGCACACATATATACATAAATACAGACCAACATGCATGTATACATATATACATCAATACAGACCAACATGCATGCACGCATATATACATAAATACAGACCACATGCATGCACGCATATATACATAAATACAGACCAACATGCATGCACGCATATATACATCAATACAGACCAACATGCATGCACACATATATACATAAATACAGACCAACATGCATGCATGCATATATACATCAATACAGACGAACATGCATGCATGCATATATACATAAATACAGACCAACATGCATGCACACATATATACATAAATACAGACCAACATGCATGTATACATATATACATCAATACAGACCAACATGCATGCACGCATATATACATAAATACAGACCACATGCATGCACGCATATATACATAAATACAGACCAACATGCATGCATAAATATATACATAAATACAGAACATCCATGCACACATATATACATAAATAAGGGTATGTGATGGGGGAAATGCATATGGAAGCATAGATGGTTAGAGCAATGTTTCCTCGCACCTTCTATGCATTTTTTTTGTCTGCTGATTTACTACTCGTTAGAGAAGGATCAAGCCCTTAGGGGCTATTTGCATGTGATATAGCTGAAGCCACAGCTAAGGCTGCCAGGGTGAGGTGGAGCTGTGAGCTCTGATACGTTTTTTTAGAGGTTACGTTTCAGAAATTAGGTCAACCAACATATATACATATGCACATACATACACACATACATACATACACACATACATACACACATACATATTATGCACATACATACACACATACATATGCACATACAATACACACACATATGCACATACAATACACACACATATGCACATACACACATATACAACATACATATGCACATACATACACACACATACATATGCACATACATACACACATACATAATATGCACATACATACACACATACATATGCACATACAATACACACATACAGTATGCACATACACACATATACAACATACATATGCGCATACATACACACACATACATATATATATATATATATATATATATATGACACACACATATATATGCACATACATACACACATACATATGCACATACATACACACATACATATGCACATACATACACACATACATACACACATACATAACTTCTGTACTTACACATACTAGAGCAGAATTACACCTGAAAAGCAGCTAGTGGCTGAGGAACCATGTGGCATGCAATACCTGCACCTGCAACACACCATGTGGCATGTGATACCTGCACCTTGCAACACACCATGTGGCATGTAATACCTGCACCTGCAACACACCATGTAGCATGCAATACCTGCACCTTGCAACACACCATGTGGCATTCAATACCTGCACCTTGCAACACACCATGTGGCATGCAATACCTGCACCTGCAACACACCATGTGGCATGCAATACCTGCACCTTGCAACAAATACCTGCACCTTGCAACACACCATGTGGCATGCAATACCTGCACCTTGCAACACACTATGTGGCATGTAATACCTGCACCTGCAACACACCATGTGGCATGCAATACCTGCACCTTGCAACACACCATGTGGCATTCAATACCTGCACCTTGCAACACACCATGTGGCATGCAATACCTGCACCTGCAACACACCATGTAGCATGCAATACCTGCACCTTGCAACACACCATGTGGCATTCAATACCTGCACCTTGCAACACACCATGTGGCATGCAATACCTGCACCTGCAACACACCATGTGGCATGCAATACCTGCACCTTGCAACACACCATGTGGCATTCAATACCTGCACCTTGCAACACACCATGTGGCATGTAATACCTGCACCTGCAACACACCATGTGGCATGCAATACCTGCACCTTGCAACACACCATGTGGCATGCAATACCTGCACCTTGCAACACACCATGTGGCATGCAATACCTGCACCTTGCAACACACCATGTGGCATTCAATACCTGCACCTTGCAACACACCATGTGGCATGCAATACCTGCACCTGCAACACACCATGTAGCATGCAATACCTGCACCTTGCAACACACCATGTGGCATTCAATACCTGCACCTTGCAACACACCATGTGGCATGCAATACCTGCACCTGCAACACACCATGTGGCATGCAATACCTGCACCTTGCAACAAATACCTGCACCTTGCAACACACCATGTGGCATGCAGTACCTGCACCTTGCAACACACCATGTGGCATGCAGTACCTGCACCTTGCAACACACCATGTGGCATGCAATACCTGCACCTTGCAACACACCATGTGGCATGTAATACCTGCACCTGCAACACACCATGTGGCATGCAATACCTGCACCTTGCAACACACCATGTGGCATTCAATACCTGCACCTTGCAACACACCATGTGGCATGCAATACCTGCACCTGCAACACACCATGTGGCATGCAATACCTGCACCTTGCAACACACCATGTGGCATGCAATACCTGCACCTTGCATCACACCATGTGGCATGCAATACCTGCACCTTCAACACACCATGTAGCATGCAATACCTGCACCTTGCAACACACCATGTGGCATGCAATACCTGCACCTTGCATCACACCATGTGGCATGCAATACCTGCACCTTCAACACACCATGTAGCATGCAATACCTGCACCTTGCAACACACCATGTGGCATTCAATACCTGCACCTTGCAACACACCATGTGGCATGCAATACCTGCACCTTGCATCACACCATGTGGCATGCAATACCTGCACCTTGCAGTATATGAATCATGGCCACCCGCGCTGCTAATGTCCTCCTAATCCCTTCCCCCCCCTCCCCTTATCGCTCTCATTTCCATTCCATTGACCTCACCGTGCTATTACTCGTGGGGTTTTGCTATTGTCAATGTCTGCCTCTATTGCTGTAATACCTACTGGCTGTGCTGGTGAGGTGGTAGGTTCAACAAAGTTCCCCTTTTTGAAAGACCACTCCTAGTGTAACTGGCAGCTTATGTGGTGAAAGGTTCATGTTGTCTTGCCTTTAGCGTGGTAATGAGGCTCTGCCTGCAGAGCAGGACAACATGAGGTTCCCCCTGTGGCATCACCAGAGGCTGCAGAACAGAGGACAGGAGGAACGCCAGGTGAGAGATATGTCATGCAATCTGTTGTCTATCCTGCAGGAATGTCTAGTGATATAACTCCCTGCCTCCTGTGTGCTGGTGGCTTTCAGTAGTGCATGCATGAAAGTCACAGTTTTAGCAGCAGTAGTAGTAGTAGTAGTAGTAGTAGTAGTGGTAGTAATAGTAGTAGTAGAAGTAGTAATAGTAGTACTAATAGTAATAGTAGTAATAGTAAACGATGCACATTTGTTGATTACACACATGCATGAACTATATACAATACATGCATGAAAGTCAGAGTTTTAGTGGTAGTAATAATAGTAGTAGTAATAATAGTAGTAGTAGTAATAGTAGTAATAGTAGTAGTAATATTAGAATTAGTAGTAGTAGTAATAGTAGTAATAGTAGTAGTAGTAATAGTAGTAGTAGTAGTAGTAATAGTAGTAGTAGTAGTAATAGTAATATTAGAATTAGTAGTAAGTAGTGGTAGTAATAGTAGTAGTAGTACTAAACGATGCACATTTGTTGATTACATGTATATATATATATTATCTAGCTCCTTTTGTGTGTGTGTGTGTGTGTGTGTACGTGTGGTGTGTGTGTGTGTGTGCACGTGTGGTGTGTGTGTACGTGCACATGTGTGGTGTGTGTGTCATCAGGCAGCAGCTCGTAGACAGAGACCCAACAACAACCGACATCCTAATATCGGCCATGCTATCGCTGGCTTGGCCAGAGAGGGGAATGGACTAGACTTCGAGGATGTGGAGGAGCTGACCTGGGCCAGGGTAGGTTGACCATTGCTACACTCTACCTGTAGAGAGAGGCCGGGGTAGGGTGACCATTACTAGCACCTGTAGAGTGAGGCCAGGGTAGGGTGACCATTACTAGCACCTGTAGAGTGAGGCCAGGGTAGGGTGACCATTACTAGCACCTGTAGAGTGAGGCCAGGGTAGGGTGACCATTACTAGCACCTGTAGAGTGAGGCCAGGGTAGGGTGGCCATTACTAGCACAGGTCTGTAGAGAGAGGCCAGGGTAGGGTGGCCATTACTAGCACCTGTAGAGTGAGGCCAGGGTAGGGTGACCATTACTAGCACCTGTAAAGTGAGGCCAGGGTAGGGTGACCATTGCTACACTCTACCTGTAGAGTGAGGCCAGGGTAGGGTGACCATTACTAGCACCTGTAGAGAGAGGCCAGGGTAGGGTGCCCATCACTAGCACCTGTAAAGTGAGGCCAGGGTAGGGTGACCATTACTAGCACCTGTAGAGTGAGGCCAGGGTAGGGTGACCATTACTAGCACCTGTAAAGTGAGGCCAGGGTAGGGTGACCATTGCTACACTCTACCTGTAGAGAGCGGCCAGGGTAGGGTGCCCATCAGTAGCACTAAGTACCTGAGAATCTAGGGTAAGATGGAGGACTGAGCGGGCAATGGGAAATTCTAGAAATGCAGAAATTTATCACTCGCATTCAAGTCCTTTAGACAGCAGTTAGTTGTCGTATGTACAGCACAAGACAAATGGTTTACTTTATAAGCACACATGTATATATATTGGGTTCTTATCAAGAATATAACCAATGTAGACCACACCCTTTTCCTATTAATATATTGGTGTTCATTATTTAAATAATTAAAGGGCTTTAAAAAATTAAAGGGTCAATTTTTTGGTGTGTATAGATTGGTAAATTCTTGCTTCATATAATTCTGACAGGTTAATGTGTGTATATATTCTAATAGAACATTCTTTGTCTTGTAGATGGTATAGTTAAAGTGCAGACTGTTTGTGTGGGTGCTCTCAGGGGCCCAAGGGCAGATCACGACCAAACTCTCTGTACCTTTAATCCCCAAGGAAGGTTTAAGCAAATTTGTTTTTAAGATTTGCTTTTATACAAAATGCCCAATGAATGCCCAACGAATGTAAATGCCCCAAAAGTAGCTTGTACAGTACTTCTTCCATTCCCAATAAAATCTTCCTTTGGAGTCCCCAAAGGCCACACCAAATTTGTGGTCTGGATCCCTCCTGAGGGTCCCCCATTATAAACTGACATATACCATATATATATACATGTATATATACTCAAACAAACACTTCACACTTTATAGGGGAAATAATACATGTACTATATTATATATACATATATTATAATGGTCTCCTTAAAAAAATTGCTGAGAATATCTCCAGAACTAACCGATCATAGCAGACATTATTAATACCATGGCAACAGTTAGAAATGCTAACAGGTCTAAACGTACATATACATGTAATACATGCATAGATTCCTGGCTCACAAGGGAAAGGTCGGTGTTCTTAACTATTCCAGCAAGAGGAATCTTCTCTGCAAGCCATTCTCCTCAGCATAAATGTGCAGCATAAATGTGCAGCATAAATGTGCAGCAGTGTGTTGGATGAGCTTAGGCAGACGTAATATTGCAGCAGGACTGTGTTGATGTATGTTTGCCATCATGTTTTACTAGATCAAGAAACAGATTCGGTAATTTGGAGTCTTCTGATAGTAAGGTTGTAATGAAAGGGCACAGCAGGGATAGCTTATGTTGCACTTTGTGAGAGGTCAACCTCTCATAATGTGTAACAAAGCTTTCCCTGCCGGTTGAAGTGGCTTGTCAATGTCTCCCCTATGACATACGCAAGTCCCGAGGATTTCTAGAGAGGAAATTCCTGAAAATCACTGTAGTTTGACCCTACTTTAATTGCATTTTTCTCCGCTTTGAGTAATTTTTCCAGCTGACAGCATGGTTGGCAAGGCTGTCCCTCTTAATTGAGCTCATAGGGAATGAAAGAAACGGAAGATGATATTCCAAAGTATTTTTAAATACAAAAATTTAAATTTAATCATGAAGCAATTGATTTGCCATTGGCAGTGCAATTTGCTAGTAAGCATTAGCAAGATTCAGGCAACAACAAAAGCACTTCAGAATATTTGCATGAGACTGCACAGTCGGGATGATGACCCACAGAAACTTTGCAGGAGCCCCCCCCCCCCCAACTCTGTCAGAAGGAGTCTATCCTCATGTTCCTTCCATTGATGGTCCCTCAAGTACACACTCAAGCTGCAGCTGAGGTTGGTGGTAAGCTATGTATATTATGGGCGAATATGATGAAGCCCTCTTCTGACAGAACCGATTAACACAGCGAGTCCAGTGCTTCAGTTCGTTTCCTGTTGAGATAATTACTACAGTGTGTTCCCTTGTTTGCAGCCCAGCATCATGCTTAGGCTGAAGGTGCACAGAAAACCTTGTCATGCTCACAGAACGAGTTACTCCTTCTGAACCTCTTAAGGGAAGCTCCTTTCCCGGCCCCATAGAAGTGATAGGTTGTATCGCACCCAAGGGTCACATGCAGGATCAGAATGTGGTTGAACCAAGCTGCCCTTTTATGGCAGTGATGTTCCAGATGCGAGGCTTTTGTGTGTGGTGTTCTTTGGCTCTGGACAGTAGAGCAGGTCATAGGACGCCGGGCTTATAAGGCAGCAGAGAAGGATGAGGAGGTATGTGTCATCACCGGCCACCATTAGGTGAGTAGCAACACAAGAGTTCACAGCCTCCATCACAATCAGGTCGGCATCCCTTGAGGCGGTGTGTTAGTCAGACACTTCTTCTTCTGCAGAACTTGTGACACTCAACATGGTGATAAAGCGCTACTTGTTTTTCTTGTTTGCTAGCAACAGAAACAGATCCTTCTTCACACTGACATGTCATAGCTGCACCAACATTTCCTGGGAGTGGTCTGTGGTGAGGCATGCCCTTTGTATGCTGCCATGACCATCAAGGGCAATTATGGCTTCTCCGTACCTCGTTATCTCATACTTAGGGGACTAGTTGCCTATTCCCTTGCATATATCTTCAGGGGCCTATGGAACTAATGCCCCCCCCATCATTCTGGATGGCCTGGCTTACGAGGCTCACGGAGCAGCAGAGATGAATGGAAGAGGGTTGGTGGACTGTACAAAGCTCATGCCTGAGAACTGATTCAAGTTCATCTGATGTCTGTGGTGTAGTGACAAGTCTCCGAAAGAAAACCACTATATTAATGTAGACATTATCGTCGCTAATATTGATTGACTTTGTTTCAAAGGTAACAGCTTTTTCTTTGCCTTTTGAAAAAGGTGATCGGCGTTGTACCCATGACAAAAGCTGTCACGCCCTGATAAATAAATATTAAAAAAACAAACCCCATCAAATTGTGTGCAAATATTCAACTTATATAATTTAATCTTAGTATTGTTGAGCCTGTTAAGGCCACCACATGTGCACAGCACAGTGTGGCACTAGATCAAGGTAACTACAATACTAATAATACTCTAAATATATATATATATATACATATATTATTGACGAGGACAGCAGTTGCAATAATAATAATATAGGAATGTCTAGCTGTTCAAGAAGGGGAGTAGATCATTCCTTAGCTCACCAAGTTCCTTTCTCCTCTGCCACCACTTCCCTACCCAATGCACAAAACACTTGCCCACTTCCTCCATCACTGCATCACTTACTCCCTCCACACCTTTCCCCAACAGCAATGCCACCTACCATCCTTACCCACTCTTCCATATTCATCCAGCCATTATCCAGCCCCTACAATTCTGCACACCTCATCCACCAGTACCAGCCAATCCCCTCAAATCCCCCGCACATCACCAAGAAATGTCCCCAGAATTGGCCGTCTTGCTTTGCTTGCAGGGGTGATGGCAGTAACCACCCCCATGCCCTGGAAGTCGTGCCATCTAGTTCTGACATGAGCTTCAGAAACTCTAGGCACATATATTGACTGTGAGCCCACGGCACAGTGCCAGCCTGTTTGGAATACTTGAGCATGAAGGACCTCCTCATCTCTAACTTCTCCAGTGGGATGTATGCTATAGTGCCATCATGATGTAATCAAGGACAAACTCCTCTGTCAGGTTCTTAGGCTTGAGATAACATTTGTGATGACCACTGCTCTGTTAGAAAAAAAATGCTTACTTACTTAAGGGGGAAAGAAGGCTGCGTATCGCGTAGTCTCATATAAAGTACCATATCTTTGCTCGCATTCACTCTAGTCTCCCGATTTATATATCACATTATAGCTTGCAGTCTGTGCTTTCTAATGGTAGGTCTCATTTGTTATTTTGTTTCGCCCAAAAAAATTCCTAGCTCATTATAGGCTCTTCCAGTACGGACCGTAAGCCGTTAAGTAAACCACATTGCAGTAACGACCTTTGCGAGGCTCTTATTCGGTCTATTAGTCAATCATAATGAGCACTACAAACTGCGCGTCTTGAAATTTTGAAAAAAAGTTATTTTGTTGCATTTTCTGAACATAGCTTTATGACATCACTTTACATTTTCATCTATAGGTCTTTTTTAGTAATCCTATCAAACAAAAACTCTCGCGCAAGTTGTAGAATATAAAATTTGCTTTCAAATGATATATTTTTTTTTATGAAAGGATAAAAAATATTCAAGTTATCATTTGAACGGTTTTTCAAAAATCACTTCAGAGATATTGAGCCTTGAAGTCCAAGCAGTTTGTAATCACATCCCAGCTGCCAGAAACACACCCTGCTTCACCAGAATACACCCCCTCATTACTAGAATTGTGTGTGTACAAACAAAATGTTGAAAGCAACCAATTGACTTTCAGTCCTTTATTTTTTCAACAACAGCAGTATCCTACATCCTAACTACAACCTGAAAACCAACAATATATACATAATTATATATATATACATACACATAAATTAAAGACGCATCAGACTTATGTTGCCTTGCTAATATTGAATTAGCAAACATAAACACGTCATCATTTGCAGGGCTCCCATGCCCAGGTCCATCCATCCATCGTCACCCTCCACACATGTCTTCCGACACCCTCCAGTAATCCCTGAAAAAAATAGAACACAAACAAGTCATCCTCCACTAATTCCTAAGCTTGACAAAAATACACATAAACAAAAGTATATATCTTCCAGTAATCTCTGTTTGAAAACTGTTTGACAATAGACAGCAAAAGACACAAACAGAATAAAAATGTTACAGGTCCCCCATGCCAGGACCATACAATGCTCCGCCCTCCATTGAACTCTGCTGCCTCTCGACGGCAAGCCTGACACTTGTTGCACTCATGTGTTCTCTCTTACCCGCTCTACTCCACGCAACTGAATTAAACTCTCATTTTGGTTCTGTGTATAACCACCTAAACATTTGCACAAAAGATCCTCAGACATTAATTTATCAAATACCTCCTAACATACATAGCCTTGTCCAGAGGAATCATAGGCATATGGGTACTGGTGGTACCTCACCTTTAGCACAAGCTGGATTAAACTTACACCAACTCAAAACTCCTGTAGGACAATACTCGTGTTGGGATGTTCCATAGTTGACTAAGAGTGATAAAAAATCGCTTTCACATCGCAAATCATCCCCTCTAGGTTATCCTCATTATTTCTAATTGCTCCCCTATAGTAGGTTTGGATTTTTTTACTATAGACACACGACTAACCCCCCTAGCACCACCCAAAGACACTAGGACCGTAAGGCTAGACTTCCAACAACCGTTTATGTGCATTTGTATAGCCATCACTAATTAATGTGTGTGTACCTAAGCTTCAGTCTCTCCACTGAACGCTAAAACAGTTTTTGTGTTCCTACAACTTCCATAGAACCCAAAGAGCCTTCAAAATTGGCTTCACAATTTATCTTGTGACCCTCAAACCATTCTGTGTAACTTGCTTCAGTTTCATCTTCAGGTCTTCGCGCACAAGCTTGACAGAACTTAGACATAAGATAATAATCTAAAACTTCTCCAGTGTCACAAGACATCACCGCAACCAAGCCATAATTTGATTTGTGGCCCTGTCTAAGCCATGTACCGTCAACAGTAATACTAACATCAATGATGTCTTCATGCCTAACCCTATAAAAATCATGTAACCTATGAGCGGCATCCAACATAATACTCTGTTACTGCATTTGCGTCACTCCCTATTGACCTAGTATATATTTTAAAAACAAGTGGAACTAAGATGGGGCAACATATCCATGACTGCAGTGATGTCTTCCAGACCAGAATGACTAATTCCAGCAATGCGAGCACCCAGTACTGACTGGATGTTCAAAGAATGCTTCTACAGATACAGGGTTTGAGATGACTTGAGTGTTACTACAATTTGAACAAAAAGTAAACCATGCCTGCCCTACGGGCTTCAGTTGCAAGGGAGCTCAGTTACCAACTTATTACACCTTTCTATGACCTCTCTAAGCTTATCTAAGTTTATTATACGATTACCCTTACCTAGTTCTCCAACACCACCCGAGTCCAAAGAGGTAGAGCCAGTAGATCCAGTAGCAACAGCCACAGAAGCAGCTGAACTATCCATGAGAGCCAACTTCTTCCTGGTCATAGTCACTTGTCATAGTCACCAATGGAACTGGCCTCTCTTCAGACATTTGCAATTGATTGCAAGGTAAGTGAAGGTTCACAGAAGGCGCTACCCCACCCACAGGATCCAAGAGACTCACTAACAAAGGAAGGAAACAGCTAGTAACTTTTTAGTATTGAGATAAACATTAAAACTTGCCTTGCGCGGCTACTGTGACAGGCTCAACAACAGCCGCCTGTAGGGCTTTCTTCTTCTTGTCGTCACTCTTCTTGAATCCTTGGCCTTTCTGTTTAAAATGCTTCTCTGTTCTCTTCCCCATAACTCAACAGTGTAAAAGTTTCAAGTGAACCTTGACCTAAAAAACGTGCTCGTCTTAGCGGTTGCGCACTACCCCCCCACATAGCCAATTCATTGCGCAAACGACTGGTAAGGGTCTCCATGAAATTGGCAACATTTTGATATATAAAAACTGTATTTTGGGTAGGCGATCATCGCCGACCGCCCGATTGTAGCCAGGTAAGACTGGGAGAGAACCTCTTCCAATGTGAAGTGAAATGAATGAAGTGAAATGAAATGAAATGGAATAATAATGCACTGTATAAAAATGGCTATATCTTCTGATGCAAGTATTCACTTGCTCTGAAACTTGAAACTCAAACTCCAGACCTATTATGAACCCTTTTGGGCCCATAAAAAATTTTTTGAAAAAATATGTGTTTTCAGCCCTCTTCCCCCCTTAAACATTATCTCTGCTTGTCTTTCTTGGACACGAGGTAGTTGTTCATTGTATCCACTCGCACACTGAAAAGAATGCCTATGTCAGCATAGAGGTCACTTGGGAATAGCTTAGCTTGCTCTCCAGTATAATACATGTAGGTAGGTATTGGGTGTAATATACTAGGTATTGGGTGTAATACGTGCTAGGTATTGGGTGTAATACACACTAGGTATTGGGTGTAATACATATGTACTAGGTATTGGGTGTAATACATATGTACTAGGTATTGGGTGTAATACATACTAGGTATTGGGTGTGATATATACTAGGTATTGGGTGTAACACATATGTACTAGGTATTGGGTGTGATACATACTAGGTATTGGGTGTAATACATATGTACTAGGTATTGGGTGTAATACATATGTACTAGGTATTGGGTGTGATACATACTAGGTATTGGGTGTAATACATACTAGGTATTGGGTGTAATACATACTAGGTATTGGGTGTAATACATACTATGTATTGGGTGTAATACATACTATGTATTGGGTGTAATACACACTAGGTATTGGGTGTAATACATATGTACTAGGTATTGGGTGTAATACATACTAGGTATTGGGTGTAATACATACCAGGTATTGGGTGTAATATACTATACTTGGTATTGGGTGTAATACATACTAGGTATTGGGTGTAATACATACTACGTATTGGGTGTAATACATACTAGGTATTGGGTGTAACACATATGTACTAGGTATTGGGTGTGATACATACTAGGTATTGGGTGTAATACATACTACGTATTGGGTGTAATACATGCTAGGTATTGGGTGTAATACATATTAGGTATTGGGTGTAATACATACCAGGTATTGGGTGTAATATACTATACTTGGTATTGGGTGTAATACATACCAGGTATTGGGTGTAATACGTACTAGGTATTGGGTGTAATACACAATACTAGGTATTGGGTGTAATATACTATACTTGGTATTGGGTATGATACATATTAGGTATTGGGTGTAATACATACTAGGTATTGGGTGTAATATACAATACTAGGTATTGGGTGTAATACATATTAGGTATTGGGTGTAATACACAATACTAGGTATTGGGTGTAATATACAATACTAGGTATTGGGTGTAATACATACTAGGAATTGGGTGTAATATACAATACTAGGTATTGGGTGTAAAGGCGGGTTAACAATATGACGCTCGCCCATCGTAATGTATCGTCCTATCGTATCGTATCGTATCGTTCTATCGTATCGTATTGTTTCTGGTTCACAATATAGCGTTCGATTGGCGAGTTTTGACAAGGTGCTCACGTGATTATTATTATAATTATAATTATAATAATAATAATTATTATGATAGTAGTTGTTGACCGATCGCGAAGACGCTTTTCTTCCTCGAGTTCATCTAGTAGTTCTAGCTGCGATAGTTCCTCGAGTTCATCTAGTAGCTCTAGCTGTGACAGTTCTTCTTCTTCTTCTAGTAGCGAAGACCATGGTAGCTAAATTGCATCATCCTAAGGTAACTATCTGATCTTGCTTCCATAACCACTTGAATCCAAGCATTTTCCTTCGGCCTCAACTCCTTTATATCGCAACCTGCCACAAGCAGGGATATTTGCGCACAGCCTCAATCAACTTCTCCTCGTTCATAGTTAAATTCTAGTGAAGGTCAAAGTCTTTCACGTGACCTTCCGCTTGCCAGCATTCTGATTGGTCGGACGCTTGACGCTCGACGCTCGACGCTCGACGCTCGAATAGAGCCAGATCCTATTCCATCGTATCGTATCGTATCGTCCTATCGTATCGTATCGTCATGACGTTGCTGGTTCACAATACGACGATACGTTACGATAGGACGATACGATATGTAACGATGGCTGAGCGTCAAACTGTGAACCAGCCTTTACAGGCCAACCCTCTTGAGAAAGGCGTCTGTTGCAATGTAGGGATGATATAAGTGTTGATTAATGTAGTTAGCAGGTCTACGAGAATGTCTTTAATATAAGTTCCTGGTTAGTTCAAAGTATATTCTATTGTCTGATGTTTCCTGCAGGGCTGTGCAGATACAGCCGGTCAGGGATGAGGCCTGACATCACCTCCTTCCAAAGAAGTTGGTCAGTCTTGTTCTTGATCTTGTGACGGGATAGGCCATCTACGTTACCGTTCCTGGCTCCGGGTCGGTATCTCGTGGTGAAGGTATATGGCCATAGTAGGAGTGCCCTCCGCATCACTCATCCGATGAGATGTTTTGACGTCTGAAATAGGCGAGGTCTGTTTCCACTGAGAACTCCTGGCCCATGAGATACATATATTCCCCAAAGTTCTGTATCACCCTCACGAGGGAGAGACCCTCAAGTTCTGTAGCAGAGTACCTTGTCTCTGCCGGACGTAACTGGCGTGAGAAGAAGCCGACAGGTAGCTCTTCCTCTTTCCTGATTACGCTGAGGACACCAGCGATGCCTCGAGCAGAAGCATCAGTCTGTAACACAAACTTATCAGAGGGTGTAGGGATAGTGACGATGGCATGTCATGCAATGAAGTACATAGATATTGAGACATAGTTTCAGTCCACACAACATTATTGGATGCTACTTTACGTGTTGCGGCTATCAATGCCACATAGTGATGCACATACTTAGGAATGAATTTCCTGTAATAGCCGTCATTCCGAGGAAAGCCTGTACGTTTAGTGATGGGTCTGATGTACTGTTTGATTTTGATGACTTGACAGTCTGGGACTGGCATGTATCACCCTCAACAGTGTGTCCTAGAAAGGTCAGGGAAGATGCTCCCCACTGGCATTTCGATGGTTTTGCTGTCAAGCCGAACTTCTTCAGCTGATCTAGGACTATTGCAACATGTGTCATAATTATGATCTTTCCAAGACTTATAAACAATAATATCGTCTGCCCCTGCAAATTTCAGCATGCCATCCAGTACCCGGTCCATCATGCACTGGATGGTTGCCGGAGCATTCCGCAAACCAAAGGGCGTGACCATGAATGATATTTACCCCATGGAGTGCAAAATGCTGATTTGTCCTCGTCTTCCTCGGCCTCGGCCAGGTTTTATTGAGGTCCAATTTAGTTAAGTAACGAGCCTTGCCGAGTTGGGCAATCATCTCATCAACTCGGGACATAGTGTACGGATCAGGTTGGGTGACATTGTTGATGTGACGGAAATCTATACAGAGCCTGACTGAGCCATCTGGTTTCCTTACTGGTGCCATGGGAGAGGACCAAGGACTGAGGGAGGGTTTGAACTGGTGCCATGGGAGAGGACCAAGGACTGAGGGAGGGTTTGAAAATGCCCACCTCTACAAGAATGCAAACCTCCTCCGACAACTGATCTTTCCATGCCGGGGCCAGCCTGTATGGGCAAGCCCTGAGGGGCTGAGACATGCCCATATTGGTAGTGTGACAGATGTCTGTTGCTCTTCCTAGTTTCGTGCGTACTGCTTCCTGATGTTGTTCTAATGTGTTCTACCTCAACCTGTTGTGTTTGGTCAAGAGTGGGTCTGGTAAGCTTAACTCCATCTACCTCTGCCCTCTTCCCCAACTATCACCAAGTTTAGCACTGAGGCATCTGGTGTATTCCACACTTTGAGGGGGTTTATGTGGGTAACCATAGGTTTATTCCTCCGTCTGGGCACGGCTACTCGTAAGACACCAGGGTATGTCTGGTGACCTCGAATGGCCAGTCACACATCTTCTAGCTTGCCGTTAAGGTCTGGTTCTCACTAGCACAAGAGTGCCTTGTACTTCAAACAAGCTGACGGTCCTTTGCCTGTTTATCATATGACGCCTTAATTTTTTTCTTTGGCCAACTTTTCCTGGTCAACGACCTCTTTCATGTCTGCTAACCTCTCCCCCAGTGTCTTCACCCATTCTACTACACCGAATTGTGCTACATCCCCAGTCATCCATCCTTCGTTCAGTACCTCGAGAGGACCCCTGATGGGCCGTCCCAAGGCTACTTCAAACGGGGAGAACCCAGTGTGTTTTTATAGGCAAATAGCAAATACTTAAGAGCTTATCCCATTCAGACTTCCTTTCTTCACATTTCCTCAACATATTTTTTCAATGAACCTTGCCAGTTTTCGAGGCAGCCATCAGTTTGAGGGTGGTAGGGGGAGGTTTGAAGGTGTTTAATCGCAAGCATAGCTGGTTCCCCATGAATACTGACCCCCGGTCAGTGAGAATCTCTGCCGGGATCCCGGTATGGGAGAATATCTTGACCATACGGTCGGCAATAGTCAGAGCATCTACCCGTTTCAGTGGTATAGCTTCTGGGTATTTAGACCCAAGAGACGTGCAGGTGAGATGTAACGGTTCCTAGACTTTGGTTTGGGCAGTGGACCCACTATGTTGAAGGCCAATCTGGTAAAGGGAACAGAAATTACTGGTAAAGGGTATAGAAATTACTGGTAAAGGGTATAGTGGAGCTCTGTGAGGTGGTTTCTTCCCTGCCTTTTGGCATTTGGGACAAGAGCTACACCATTTCTTTACCTCCTTGGATATGCCAGGCCAAGTAAACTGACGTTTGAGGGCAGCCAAGGTTTTCCGGTGGAAAAATGTCCACTTAACCGGCTGGAATGGGCTAGTTTCAGAACTTCTTTCCTCCTGGGTTTGGGGACTATTATGCAGTCAAATTCTCGACCTCCTTCCAGCTCCTGTCTATGGATCAATATCCATCTATTTTGGTATAACCCATCTCGTCTTTATCTGCCGTCTATCTGAGTATACCAAGGGACTCATCTAGCTCTTGTTGGGTAATGAGGGTGTCCCTGTCTGGGGAGAGGCAAGTCTATTGATAACCCATCTGGTACAGCGTGTACCTCTTGCTCTATACTTGCATCTGAACTAAAGAAGTCATCAGAAATGGTAAATGGGCAAGCCCCTGATTCTTTACTAAGGATTATATCATCCTTTTCCTCTGCTAATTCATTGGCTGTCTGGACTCGGGTTGCAAAAACTTGTTCTGCAACTGTGTGGCTCATTGTTTCGTTGTTATGGTCTTTCGCTAACTGCAAGGATGTCTAGCCCTAAAAGAACTTCTTTGGGAACCTCCTCAGCCACAGCTACCACATGGTGAATTTGATAGTTGCCAAAGGTAATCCATACTTGGGCTAATGGACTTAATATTGTGCTGCCATCTGCCATGGTCAGGGTCACGTGTGTCCCTAGATGTCCACTGGGTTTTACTAGTGGCATTTACAACAGTCTGACCTGCTCCTGTGTCAACTCTCATTTGACATTCCGTGTTTCCTAACTTCCCTGGTACAGTACATATGGCACTGTTGCCTGACAGGTCCAACAACTAAGCTTAGAGCTTGTTGGCTCTGACCGTGTCCTGCACTACGGGTTCATGCTGTTGGCTGTTTCTGACTATCTGTTTGGTTGGGCAATCTGGTCTCTTGCGGCCTTCCTTGCCACATAGGAAACAGGTAGGAACAAATGTGCTATGCTCACCTTGCTTTTGTCCTTGGTTTGCTGAACCTGGAAACTCTGTGCGTGTCGACCTGTTTCCTATGGAATCCGCACTCTGATGAGGTGGTTGTCTTGGCGAGTCGTCCCGTCTATCCTCTGTGTGGTTCGTGTTGGCCATCACTATATCAGAACCACGACCTGGACTGGTAAGGCCTTCTTTGCCTTGTAGCTTGGTGCTCCTCCTAGAGTGCTTTGGTAGCCATGACAACCAAAATGGTTCCAATCATCATCTTGATGGTTTTAGCATAATGAATTGATTGGACCTTCTGCCCCCTTTAGTCTGCGTCGTCGACCCTTCCCTTGTCTCTCCACCCCCCAGCCCACATTGCCGACCCTTCCCTTGTCTCTTCACCTCCTAGCCCACATCATCAACCCTTCCCTTGTCTCTCCACCTCCTAGCCCACATTGTCGACCCTTCCCTTGTCTCTCCACCCCCCAGCCCACGTTGCCGACCCTTCCCTTGTCTCTCCACCCCCTAGCCCACGTTGCCGACCCTTCCCTTGTCTCTCCACCTAGCCCACATCATCGACCCACCCTTCCCTTGTCTCTCCACCTCCTAGCCCACATCATCGACCCACCCTTCCCTTGTCTCTCCACCTCCTAGCCCACATTGTCGACCCTTCCCTTGTCTCTCCACCCCCTAGCCCACGTTGCCGACCCTTCCCTTGTCTCTCCACCCCCTAGCCCACGTTGCCGACCCTTCCCTTGTCTCTCCACCTAGCCCACATCATCGACCCACCCTTCCCTTGTCTCTCCACCTCCTAGCCCACATCATCGACCCACCCTTCCCTTGTCTCTCCACCTCCTAGCCCACATTGTCGACCCTTCCCTTGTCTCTCCACCCCCTAGCCCACGTTGCCGACCCTTCCCTTGTCTCTCCACCTCCTAGCCCACATCATCGACCCACCCTTCCCTTGTCTCTCCACCTCCTAGCCCACATTGTCGACCCTTCCCTTGTCTCTCCACCCCCTAGCCCATGTTGCCGACCCTTCCCTTTTCTCTCCACCTCCTAGCCCACATTGCCGACCCTTCCCTTGTCTCTCCACCCCCTAGCCCACATGGCCGACCCTTCCCTTGTCTCTCCACCCCCTAGCCCACGTTGCCGACCCTTCCCTTGTCTCTCCACCTCCTAGCCCACATCATCGACCCTTCCCTTGTCTCTCCACCCCCTAGCCCACATTGCCGACCCTTCCCTTGTCTCTCCACCCCCTAGCCCACGTTACCGACCCTTCCCTTTTCTCTCCACCTCCTAGCCCACATTGCCGACCCTTCCCTTGTCTCTCCACCCCCTAGCCCACATGGCCGACCCTTCCCTTGTCTCTCCACCCCCTAGCCCACGTTGCCGACCCTTCCCTTGTCTCTCCACCTCCTAGCCCACATCATCGACCCTTCCCTTGTCTCTCCACCCCCTAGCCCACATTGCCGACCCTTCCCTTGTCTCTCCACCCTCCCCAGCTCACGTCGTCGACCCTTCCCTTGAGTTGAGGACTTGGACACTAGCATATTAAATTTGCTCTCTGGAATATAAATTCAACTAGTGTAAATAGGTGGTGTTTCTGGCATATGATGTCTATGTGGGTGTGGCCATGTGGCTCATGGCATAAACAAAGATGAGAGAAAGTGCTTTCTGTTTGGGCTCTTGAGCTGCCCTCCCCTCAGCAGCAGCAGGGAGAGTATGCTTGAATCTTTAGCTCTACTCCACGTGGAATAAATGGATGCAGAGCAGATCATCAAGGCCGCACGCACCTTCTCAAAACACAAGTATGCACTGATTAACCTCCGCCACTAGAGCGAGGGCAATAACCAGTCATTGGACTAGTGGTCGCAGACTATCTTTCCTCTCCACCAAGGAGGTAAAAAGTCATCTATGCAATTCAATTAAGTTATATTGCTCATGTTTCCCCGAATACTAAAAGGGATGGGCAGTGTTTCATTCAGCAGTTAGTAATGGGGCTTGAAGTGGCTCTAAGTAATATGAAATTGCCATGAACTAGAGTTCTCGAGTCTTGAACATGACCCTTAATTAAACTTGAATTTTGTTGTTTCATGTGTGCAGCTTCTCGGACTGGATGGCTCCTTCAGGTTTCTGGAGCACGTGTTTTGGCTGATTTGCCTCAACTCTATACTCATCATCAGCTTTGGTGAGTATATGTGACAGAGCCCCTGTAATCAATAGCTGCATTTCTAATTATCCAATCTCTCTCTCTCTCTTACAGTTTACCTGCCATTTCAGCTGGGTTACTTAGCAGCGACGGTTTTCCCAGTGCTGTCTCCAGTAAGTTAGTGGCCACCTGATGTCTGTCAAGAATGAGAGGGCACACGGATTAGCCCCATGCAGACCACATTGATATGACCCTTTACCTTTTAATATTTACACCAATATTGGTATGGTGATTCTTCAGTCTGATCTCATTACAATACTGAAGACTCTTTGGGGGGGGGGGGGGGGGGGGGGGGTGTTGCCAAAAAGCTGGTTAATAATGAATCCATGTACACATATTGGTGTCAAAACATGATATAAGTTGTTCATTAGGTAAAGGATCACTACCAATGCTGTCCACCGTATCCCCTTAATTTTTTACAAAATCTACTTTTTATTTCTTAATTAATGAAACACTTTTGGTTTCTACATGTTTTTGTTTCTTCTCGAAGCTTCCTACAAGTAGTTGCTCAGGTAGTTGCTCAGGAAGACTCCATAACTAACTGACCAGATGTTATTCTTTAGCACGTTTATTACTGAATATATACACACACATACACATAGATACAAGGATCGCAAGGAGTGGACCTGGTTTCTCTGAAGGTCTGTGCTGTTAGCTATTGTAAGCCTCGCAGGAGATCGTCCTCTAGTGTTCAATTGTTGCATGCTGGATGAGCTCCGCTTCGCTGGCACTCACAAGCGTGGTTATTGCTTTGATGACCTTTACTGATTTTTGTATTTTTACTACATCGAGAAACAGACTAGCCACTGAAATGTTTGGAGTCGTATGTAGTGAGTGATAATGGATGGATGGACCTGTTACAGGCAAGTTGTGTGTGGGGAGGAGGAGTAGACAGATACTTGGATAGCTCCTTGGGAGAGGAAGTGCAGGCGTTTTAACAGTTGTATTTGGTGTACTGCGTTGCAGACAGCTGAAGTCGTCTTGTAGCTACAATCAGCTCAATCAGCTTACGATGCTAATGGTCTGCCAGAATGAATTCTAGCTGAGATGTGAGCTTTGTGTGTGTGGGGGGGGGGGGGGGAGGCTGGTGGGTGTGGTGCATGGTGTGATATGTATGTATGTACTCAATCCACTTGTGTTTCATGGCTTGTTATTATGTGACCCTGAACTTATGCAGCCCTTGTGTCATATTTGTAGTGCTGGTCTGGACATCCTGGGAGCAGTTAGGCCTGTCCAGGAACTAAGTATAGAGTGCTGGGGATTATACATGTAGGGCTAGGGCTAGGGATGTAAGGCCATGGGTATAGGACTAGGGCTAGTGGTGTGTATAGACTAGGGCTAGGGATGTAAGGTCATGGGTATAGGACTAGGGCTAGTGGTGTGTATAGACTAGGGCTAGGGATGTAAGGTCATGGGTATAGGACTAGGGCTAGTGGACTAGGGCTAGGGATGTAAGGCCATGGGTATAGGACTAGGGCTAGTGGTGTGTATAGACTAGGGCTAGGGATGTAAGGTCATGGGTATAGGACTAGGGCTAGTGGACTAGGGCTAGGGATGTAAGGCCATGGGTATAGGACTAGGGCTAGTGGTGTGTATAGACTAGGGCTAGGGATGTAAGGTCATGGGTATAGGACTAGGGCTAGTGGACTAGGGCTAGGGATGTAAGGCCATGGGTATAGGACTAGGGCTAGTGGACTAGGGCTAGGGATGTAAGGCCATGGGTATAGGACTAGGGCTAGTGGTGTGTATAGACTAGGGCTAGGGATGAAGGCTGGGGATATTGGACTAGGGAGAGGGATGTATATAAGGCTAGGGCTAAGTTGGCAACAACTCCATGCATGTGGATATCCTGAATACCTACACTCACAAGCCATGTTGTGTGTGTCTACACAGTGCCTCTGCTCACTGAGTTTATTGTGTCTTTGGTGCAGCTGAAGGTGATTAGCTGGACTGGGGTGATGTGTGTATTCATTGGCTACGTCATCATCGGCACGTGTGTTCTCAGCATATATGTATCCTCTATTTGTAGTGTGTGTGAGTGAGTGTGTGTGTGTATGTGAGTGTGTGTTATATGTGCATGTGTGATGTGTGTGTGTACACATGTAGTGTATCACTACATGTACATGTAGGTACAGTATCATGGTGTATGCCCTACATCAACACACTGTACCTATACATGCGTAGTACTGCACAGGCAAGCTCAATGTGCCAAAGATGAAGAGGACACTGGCCACAATCATTATTACAATAAAGGTACGTAAAAACTTAAGGCAGAACTCCTCCCCTCCCCACTCCCCACTTAAGGTGGAACTCCTCCCCTCCCCACTCCCCACTTAAGGTGGAACTCCTCCCCTCCCCACTCCCCACTTAAGGAAGAACTCCTCCCCCCCCACTTAAGGCAGAACTCCTCCCCTCCCCACTTAAGGAAGAACTCCTCCCCTCCCCACTCCCCACTTAAGGAAGAACTCCTCCCCTCCCCACTCCCCACTTAATTAAGTCCACTTAAGGCAGAACTCCTCCCCTCCCCTCTACTCAATTGGCAAACATTCCCTCAATGGAAAATCCTGTGCAACCCTGAGTGTGTATTGTGAGTGTGTTGTGTATTGTGAGTGTGGTGTGTGTGCTCTCCTCTGTACTTGCACACATGGTCCACCCTGTATGCATCTGTCTGGGAGTGAGAGCAGTGTGATGTGAATGTTGCCATGACAGCCAGAGGGACACCCGCTCTTTGTAATTACCAATCCTTTGCTGTGCAGGTTGGTATGATATTAGTCATTGAGGCAGGGGTTTTCCCACTGATGTGCGGCTGGTGGATCGACATCTGCTCCTTTGTGAGTTCATTACCTCACACTTGATACTCAGTGTACTACATACATGTATAATTAACAGTGGTGTGTGTGTGTGTGTCGGTTGTCTTGCTTGACCCCTCCCCCCCAGGGTTTATTTGACTCCAGTCTCTCATTAAGGCAGAAAACTATGACCTACGCTTCAGGTAACTGCTTGTGCTGTCTAAGTAGTATAGACTGGCAGGTATTTAATCAAGGGGTGTCGTAGCATTGCCTCATATGACCTGCAGTGGATGTAACTAACTTACATTTACATACACTATCTAACAACCCATCCCACTCTGACTCCACCCCTTTTCTACTCCTCCCATCCGTATCCCCTCCCCACCCTCCATCTGCGAGCCTCGCTTGACTCACCAAATAACGCTAACTCTATCAAGTGTGTCTTTATCCTCTGTATATATGCATATGTGTGTGTGTGTGTGTGTGTGTGTGTGTGTGTGTGTGTGTGTGGTGACGATCACTATCTCACCTGTTGACCTTCATTCCTCTTGCCTTGTACGTGTATCTTGTGGGCAGGCACAGTGATGTTCCTGCACTGGTTGGCTGGAATCCTCTTCATCTTCTACTTGGCCTCCTTTGTCATGCTGCTGAGGGAGGTGCTACGACCAGGGGTCTTGTGGTTCCTGCGTAATCTCAGTGACCAGAATTTCCATCCAATCAATGAGGTAAGTTTTGATTATCTTCAAATATATTCTTCTCTGTAATTAACTTTCTACAGTTTCTACAGAATTACTTTCTATTGGTAAATGATGTACCAAAGAATCATATCTACGTATGTCAGTACATCACTATAGCGGGACAGGACCTCACTATAACAGGGCAATACCTCACTATAGCAGGCACACCTCACTATAGCAGGCAGCACCTCACTATAGCAGGCAGCACCTCACTATAGCAGGCAGCACCTCACTATAGCAGGCAGCACCTCACTATAGCAGGCATCTCAGCAGTGTTGTTGTTTTGCCTCTCCCTATGGCCGAGATAGAGTAGGTGTGGCCAGCTAAGTGGCCAGCTGGGTGGGTGCCTAGGTAGTGAAGTGAGTGTGCTAGAAGGTGTGGGTCTGCTAGGTGGGGATGGATGTGCTAGGTGGGTGGGGGTGCTAGGTGGGTGGGGGTGCTAGGTGGGGTGAGCTAACTAGGTCGGTGGGAGTGGTTGGTGTGCTAGATGGGGTAGGTGTGCTATGTGAGGTGGGTGTGTTTCATAGGTGGTGTGAGGTGGGTGGAGTAGATAGGGTGGCTGGTGGAGTTGGGGCTGGACAGGTGGTCAGACTAGCTACATGTATGTATATACATGTAGGTGGGGTGTGGTGGGGTGGGAGGCTGGCTTGATGAGATGAGTGGTTAAATAAGTGGGCTGGAAGGCTAGGTGTGGTCGGGGGTGCTAGCTAGTGGGGGTTGGTACAAGGTACTTGGGGTGTGGCTGGCTAGGTGCGGTTGAGGGGGCTAGATGGTAACCTAGCAAGCTAGGTGCACAGGATGGGTGAGTTGCTAGTTGTGAAGGCAACAATAGACTTTGCCTTCTCTTTTGTTCAGTCCCTTTTCCATCCTTCCAGTGATTCCCTAAATAACACATTGCAGTGCCACTGTGTAGCAGCAGGTGTCCAGCCTCTCCATGCCCTCGTGCTTCACATGAGCTATGTATATTTTAATAACTCTATCTGCATGCCTTCTTCTGGCACTACGATTGTGAGCAGACGTACATGTATAACAATGCCTGATCCTCAAGTCTGGCACCTTGATCTCAAAGATGAGCATGTTGCTGGCACTCTTGTGTGGTTTAGTGATTACTACACATACAGTAAGCTGCAGGGTGGAGAGCATTCATCATACATGCTCTTGTGTGGTTTAATGTTGCTACACATACAGTAAGCTGCAGGGTGGAGAGCATTCATCATACATGCTCTTGTGTGGTTTAATGTTGCTACACATACAGTAAGCTGCAGGGTGGAGAGCATTCATCATACATGCTCTTGTGTGGTTTAATGTTGCTACACATACAGTAAGCTGCAGGGTGGAGAGCATTCATCATACATGCTCTTGTGTGGTTTAATGTTGCTACACATACAGTAAGCTGCAGGGTGGAGAGCATTCATCATACATGCTCTTGTGTGGTTTAATGTTGCTACACATACAGTAAGCTGCAGGGTGGAGAGCATTCATCATACATGCTCTTGTGTGGTTTGGTGTTGCTACACATACAGTAAGCTGCAGGGTGGAGAGCATTCATCATACATGCTCTTGTGTGGTTTAATGTTGCTACACATACAGTAAGCTGCAGGGTGGAGAGCATTCATCATACATGCTCTTGTGTGGTTTAATGTTGCTACACATACAGTAAGCTGCAAGGTGGAGAGCATTCATCAGACATGCTCTTGTGTGGTTTAATGTTGCTACACATACAGTAAGCTGCAGGATGGAGAGCATTCATCATACATGCTCTTGTGTGGTTTAATGATGCTACACATACAGTAAGCTGCAAGGTGGAGAGCATTCATCATACATGCTCTTGTGTGGTTTAATGTTGCTACACATACAGTAAGCTGCAGGGTGGAGAGCATTCATCAGACATGCTCTTGTGTGGTTTAATGTTGCTACACATACAGTAAGCTGCAGGATGGAGAGCATTCATCAGACATGCTCTTGTGTGGTTTAATGTTGCTACACATACAGTAAGCTGCAGGATGGAGAGCATTCATCAGACATGCTCTTGTGTGGTTTAATGTTGCTACACATACAGTAAGCTGCAGGGTGGAGAGCATTCATCATACATGCTCTTGTGTGGTTTAATGTTGCTACACATACAGTAAGCTGCAGGGTGGAGAGCATTCATCAGACATGCTCTTGTGTGGTTTAATGTTGCTACACATACAGTAAGCTGCAAGGTGGAGAGCATTCATCATACATGCTCTTGTGTGGTTTAATGTTGCTACACATACAGTAAGCTGCAAGGTGGAGAGCATTCATCATACATGCTCTTGTGTGGTTTAATGTTGCTACACATACAGTAAGCTGCAGGGTGGAGAGCATTCATCATACATGCTCTTGTGTGGTTTAATGTTGCTACACATACAGTAAGCTGCAAGGTGGAGAGCATTCATCATACATGCTCTTGTGTGGTTTAATGTTGCTACACATACAGTAAGCTGCAGGGTGGAGAGCATTCATCATACATGCTCTTGTGTGGTTTAATGTTGCTACACATACAGTAAGCTGCAAGGTGGAGAGCATTCATCATACATGCTCTTGTGTGGTTTAATGTTGCTACACATACAGTAAGCTGCAAGGTGGAGAGCATTCATCATACATGCTCTTGTGTGGTTTAATGTTGCTACACATACAGTAAGCTGCAGGGTGGAGAGCATTCATCATACATGCTCTTGTGTGGTTTAATGTTGCTACACATACAGTAAGCTGCAGGGTGGAGAGCATTCATCAGACATGCTCTTGTGTGGTTTAATGTTGCTACACATACAGTAAGCTGCAAGGTGGAGAGCATTCATCATACATGCTCTTGTGTGGTTTAATGTTGCTACACATACAGTAAGCTGCAAGGTGGAGAGCATTCATCATACATGCTCTTGTGTGGTTTAATGTTGCTACACATACAGTAAGCTGCAGGGTGGAGAGCATTCATCATACATGCTCTTGTGTGGTTTAATGTTGCTACACATACAGTAAGCTGCAGGGTGGAGAGCATTCATCATACATGCTCTTGTGTGGTTTAATGTTGCTACACATACTCATTCTCATACATGAGAATGAGTTGTTGTAATATTTGATGCCCAGCCATGAGGGCTATTGTTGGCCTGAATCTGCAGTGCATGTCAGTAGCAGAAGCTGTTGCTGTTATGAGGTGCTCCACTGAACATGATTGTTGTATTTGTTTCAGATGATTAACTTGCCATTTCAGCGGCACCTTCGAAGATTCGTTATGTCGTGTGTAAGTCAAGGACGTATTTAATTAGATTAATTATGTCGTGTGTATGGACATGTATGTATAATCATGGCATGTGTTCAGTGCAAGAAGCCATAAACTTCCATTTTGGTATTACTCACATAAATGAGCTACTACAACAAAATTAGCCTTTCATTTTCAGTGAAAACAAGAACATGTGTCTTAAATTGTGTGGGCTTCAATTTGGGTTGCTATGGCAACATCTCATGTGATCAAGCTTTTATGTTTGTTTCTGGGAATGATTTCTCTAATTCTGTTAGTGTACAAGAATTGAAATTTGGTATTTAATTAGTTTCCACCAAATGAAATGATTTTGTAAAGCTAATTTAATGTTAACCCATTTTCATTCTAAAAACAAGGGGGCGGAGTTTGAGAAAGGTGTTATATTGAAATTAGTAATTTTAAGGCAATGAGTTATGTTGGAGGTACAAAATTCTAAATGTACATGTTCTACTATCAATTTACTAAACATCTGTAAAGTCAAAAATTGATTGCTATAGCTCTGTTTCAGGAACACGATGATACGATTTATATAATTTCCAGCATCTTCTACTGGAACAGCTCCTGTTTTTCCTTCACGGTACGCACAATGATATTCCCTCACTCTTCTATAATACTTCTGTATCAACTCAAGACTAACTGAATCCAAGGCTGGTTGAATGATTTCCTCCAGTGCTCCAAATGTATAATCACAGTTAGTACGTGTGCACCATTTTGCCTGACCCCAAACCCGTTCGATAAGGTTTAATTTGCAATGGTATTTTGGAAGGAAAATACACCTGTGCTTGTGAATGTAAATCAACTACTCAACTCAAGTTTTCTGGGTCTTAAAATCATGCATGCTTTCCAGGACTTTGATCATCTCAGTTTTGACCATGCCAGTGGTGTCCACACCTTGCTCTTCCAGGATGTTCGTAAGCCCTTTGGTTGGCCACTTGCTGTAGTCATCACTTGCATCACTCCATCCCAGTATGTGTTTCACCTCTTTGTTTGCTTGCTACCATCACTTACATTCATCCTGTGTGCATTTAAAGCATCATCAGCATAAGCAGTGTGTCCTGAGCTTTGGTCAAAGATGAAAGTCATTGAGTGTGTTTCACTAGGACATTTTGTTTCAGCTATTTCAACTGCATTTTCTAATTGCATCAGAAACTTTTCACAGTTCCAGTATCCTTCAGATTGGGCCCCGTACTTGAACAAAACCCTGGAAGCTCTTGGAATGGCTGGATAAATTAGCTTTATTCGCTCATATTCTTCCTCATTGAGCTGTAGATAACCATGATGCTCGGTAATAAAGTCACTCACTATAATCCCACGTCCAATTGATTTTGGTCGAATAGTAAGTTTCCCTGCTTCAGCCCACTGCCACGATGGTCCTTCACTTGCATGGAAAATGGACTCATCAGGTAAATAAGCACAAGCTTTCTTAAGGCAGTACTGGAACCTACATTTTCTTCCAATTTTCCATCCCTACACTCTGGTGGTGGTGGCAAATGTGTGCATTCCAATATATACCTCAATTTTTCGTAAGTACATCTTCCTGTACTCCATTACATCTTCCCTCTCATGACAATCGATGTACACATCCTTACGGTAAGATGTAGGATGGAAGCCAAGATAGTGTAGCCACTTACAAGCAGTGCGAGGAATTATGTTACGACAAGCCAGGAGGGAGGTGAGCGTAGGGAAGCACATCATGGTTAACCCAGGAGCAATTCTAGCAGCTGTCATGGTTGGTTGACCTTTTTCATAGGCATTTTGCTGCAACCATGTCAGTGCTTTCAAGCGACACTCCTCATCATGCAATACATAGGGCTGCTTGTGCTTTCCTCTTAGAGAACCAGAAAACTCTCCCTTGCAATTGTAAAAATAGTTCCTCCATGATCGAATTGAGCAGTTACTGAACCCCACCACAGATCCTGCCTCGCTGCTACATTTGTCAGTCCAAATCTTATCCTGAAAAGTATCCATAAGAATGATAACCAACATTTTCTGGACAGACTTTGGTCATACATAGCACTTTAGCAGCTCTCACACTCTCAGCTCTGACTAGCTGACGCTTTCTTTTCACCCATTAGGGCACTCGTATTAGCTAAACAAACACAGAACAAAAAATCAAGCTCTAGCACGCGTTGTTACCATGAAAACAGGCCATGCCCATATATTTGATTGGATACCAAGTAACTTGACCCTAGCATAGTAAAACTATATATCTAGAAATGATGAGCTAAGTTCAATGGCACACACAAAAAAAGTCATTTCAAGAAAGTGTTTGCAAGTTATTCGCACTAGTTAAAATGGAAGCTTATGGCTGCTTGCCCTCTAGGCATATCAGGGAGCTTCATCATGGCATGTGCTAGTGCTAATCATATTAGGGGGCCTAATTGGTTAGACCTACATTTCAAAATAGCGTGAACCCCTCCCCTCCTTCCTAAGAATAAATAGCTCACTTTGGTACGTAGTTAACCGGCAGTTTCAGGCACCACTAGCTGGGGGGGGGGGGAGGAACACTTTGAACGTGTTCTAAATCCTCTCTAAGCTGGTACACTGATGACCTGAAAACAGAAATGAAATTTGAATCAAGATCTTCATTTATTCTCTTATCTCTCACCTTTCCTCCACCTACATAAATTGGGAGCGGTTCATACAGGATTTACAGTTTTGAGGGGGAAACTCAAAACGTTTGGCGTTTACGTGATGGATCTGTGTAAGCAAGCCCCAAGTAGGGGGGTCTGGGGGCATGCTTCCCCAGTTTTTTTGTGCAAAATCGATGCTCTCAGATTGATTCTGAGACATTTGAGGGTACTTTCCTATAGTTAAAGTACTAGCACATGGACAGAACATTCTAGATTATGACACAGTTGCATCTTGCCACAGAATCTAATACACAGAATATTCTAGATTTATTCACAATTTTGTATATAAAGAGCAAATGCTTCAGCTAGTAGCATTCTGCAACTAAATACGACCCAGAGAAATACAAACCTACACAAATGGACCTCGGGAACTTTTTTACCAGAAAGCGAGTGCGTGCTGGGTCTAGTAGAGATTCTGAGGACGACGAAGATGTAGTCCCAACTACGTCGATAGTGATACCTTGACTTCCACCAATTCCGAAGCATCAGTAGGTAGATCAGTGTGTTCCAAAGCGCAGAAGAGGAAACTCTACAAAGCCAGGCTCAGCTACAATGAGTGGGAGCAGAAATATCCTTGGGTGTACTGCGATGATCCTAAGCAGGGCATGTTCTGCAAGCTCTGCCAGAAGCGAAGAAATGCAGCTTCTACAGCCCAGGGGTGCATGGACCACTCGGAGAATTCAGGATTGGAATCACGCTACTGAACAACTCAAGGAACACAGCCGGTCAAAATGGCACAGAGATGCTGTCCATGCTCGAATGGCAGAACAAGGAAAGGAGCAGAGTGTCCTACAACTGCAATGTTCAGCAGCTACTAAGGAGGCTGAAGAAAGGAGAGCAAAGAACAGAAACATAGTGCTAAGCTTTTGAGATCGATATATTTTCTTGCCAAAAATCGCCTGCCCCTTACAACCACATTCGATCCCCTGGTCCAGTTGCAAATTGCAAATGGAGATGAACTTCTCCAGCAACATGTCAAAGAGGGCCCACAAAATGCTCAGTACACATCCAAATTTTCTGCAGTGATGCTTTTAGAGGCCATCAATAGCTGGCTAGATAGGAAGCTAATTCAGAGCTTAAAATCAAGCCCTACTTCTCTGTCTTAGAAGAGCTGTCCATCTGTTGTCGGTGGATTGTAAATGGAAAACCAGAGGAGCACTTCCTTACAGTGCTCCACATATGTGCCCAAGATGCTGCTACCATTTCAGATGCAATCAGCTCCTTCTTTGAGTCGAAGAACCTGGACTATCGTAAACTAATGGGCCAAGGTTATGATGGAGCAGCCACCTTTGCCGGAGAACGCAATGGAGTTCAAAAAAGGATGCGAACTCTAGCTGCACATTCCTTTTACATCCACTGTGCCTGCCACAGGCTTCAACTAGCAAGAATGCAAGTTGCTAACAGTGTTCCAGTGATCAAGAAGATGTTTGGAACTATGGGAAATACATGGAAGCTCTTCTTCTACTCACCCAAGAAAGCAGAATCTCTCAAAGCAGTCCAGTCTGTCCTCAAGCTACCTGAGCGTAAGATTGTGAAGCCTAGTGATACCAGATGGCTCTCACACGA
Organism: Cladorhizidae sp. MBARI D1340-BT2; assembly: GCA_028752905.1. NCBI lineage: Eukaryota > Metazoa > Porifera > Demospongiae > Poecilosclerida > Cladorhizidae > Cladorhizidae sp. MBARI D1340-BT2. The sequence goes on from JAQNBH010000018.1 coordinate 16,236,375, forward strand.
ATGCTGTGTACGGGCGATTTACCGAGAGCTTCCTGCCCTTATCGTCACCCTACAATAGCTGTATGAGACATCAGGTGATGCTGAAGCATACGGTATTGGTGCTCTCCTTGCTACTTACACTGGAGTTGCTAGTATCGTGTTCCTGTCAGAAGTTCTGGATATCCTGGCAAGGATGAATGTTTCGATGCAAAGAAAGCTACTAGATTTGAGCAGGTTACCGGTACTTCTGAAAATCACGCCGGATCAACTCGAGCATCTAAAGGACGAAAGAAGTGAGTGGTTGGGTTCAGTCGAGTCTGAAATATCTCTGTTGAAGGAAAAACACGATATAACACTCGGCACACATGGATCTGCACGAAGCCGTTGGTCTTCTATCACAACCACAGCCGAGTATCGAACTCTAGTTGCAATTCCATACGTCGATTCCCTTCTTCTAAATATTAAGAGTCGATTGACTGATAAAGCCGTGAAGATTGTTACTTCCATGTCCATATTCAGTCCTTCCCTACTACCCGCTGAAGCATCCTTACCATCATACGGCAGCGAGCAAATCAAGATTCTTGCCGAGTTCTATGGAAAAGAAGCATAGGTTGAGTATGCGGGGACAACTTACACCTCACCTCCATTGCTTGATGGCGATGAGCTTCTTTCAGAGTGGAAGATATTTAGACGGGCTTTGCTAGTGGAGAAAGGGCAATAATGGAACGTAAAGAAGAGTCGGTATCTCCTAGCATGCAAGAAATCCTGGACGAGATGAACAAGTCACATACATACGGAGGAATTTTCCCTGAGATGTGGAAGCTATTGAACATTACAATGGCACTTCCTGTTGGCACAGCAACAGTAGAGCATTTCTTTAGTCAAATGAAGTTGATTAAAACTCGCCTATGCAGTCGTCTATCTAACTCGAACCTAGAACATTTAATGAAAATTAGTATAGAGGTCCTCCATTGACCGATGTGGACTTTAATGCAATTCTCGACATTTTTAAACAGAAAAATAGACGCATTTTACTTTAATTTAGTACTACTGAACTCAATGTATTGTAATTTTCACCATACATTATTGTATATCTTTGCTTATATATTGATTTTGTTAATAAATTGTTCATGCATACAGTAGTTATTATAATTCTTTGAATTTGCTATTGCTTCTACGTTCCCTTCTCTGTACTGCTCTCCCATTACTGTAATGTATATTACATAAGAAATTTCATTAATATACATTTTTATTGTGAAAATTCTTGGGGGGGGGGGGGGGGAGAAATCATTTTTTTGGGGGGGGATATCCCACGGCTTCCCCCCCCCCCCTGTATGAAACCCTGATAATTAAGGACCAGAAGACTACAATGACTGACCTGATGAAACTTGGAAATAGGTAAAGATCATCAGCACAATAATCACTAGGCTGATTCAGCTGCTGCAGGTTTTTGCTGCAAAGAATCAAACTGTCAGTTCATTTTCATTCTCCATGTCAGGGGAAGGTTTAGAAGAAGTCATTAGTAGGCAGCTTAGCATATTGGTAGGATGACAATCAGTCCAGGTGAGACCTTGGATGATGATGGTGTGATTGGGTGACTGAGTGCATAGCATAGACCTTCAGCAAGGCCAGGTTAACCACTTGCGATGCATGGATGTGTGTGTGTCTGTGTGTGTGTGTGTGAGTGATAAGCATGCTGGGGAATGCATGCATCTGCCATTACAATATGGACATACTAAATAGAGCACAGTACCCAAAAAGGAACCAGTTAGAATATGTTTCAAGGAATGACACTGAAGTTGGTGTTGCAGATGCTCATTCTTGAGCTGGTGCTCAACTGTTGCAACTCTCAACAGAGCCTCAGATGTTGACAAATGTTGTTCTTGAACATTGCATTGGGGCAAGACTGAGACTAGATGCTATGCCATTTAAAGTCCTGGGCACCAAAATCATACCTCTTTATAGAAGTCTGTGTTTACAATAACCTTCTCAATAATCACTTGAAATTGTATTCTCTCGACGTTTCGACGAGATGCTCTAACCGTCTTTGTTTTGTTAATAAGTTCCAATCATAATTTTACTACTAAGACTTCAGCTGGTGTGCTGTAGCCAGTGATAATGGTGCGTGTGAGACCTTGCACCTTGTCTTGCCCCCACAGGTGCTGTTTGGTGTGTGCATCGTGGTGCTGCTGCTGATCCCCAGCACCGTCATCAAGGCCATGTCCTCCTCCTTTCTGCCCTACAAGTTGTCGCTGAGTTCTTCGGCCATCTACCCCCTCCGTGAGGTGCATGTGGAGCTGGTCCTTCTTCAGTTCATCGTGCCTGCTCTTCTCGAACACGGCAACTGCAAGGCTGCTCTGAAAGCTCTCTTAAGTTTCTGCTCGGCTCTCTTTGCAAAGATGTTGTAAGTGGATCTTTCTTTGTCTATTATTATTGTTATAATCACTGTGATAATCTCCATGATGTTGTTGACATTCTGTTTAGTGGACTGCAGTCCTACCTGTTGGATCATTCTCAGACCGGGGTATGTGAGTTGCTATGCCTGTGTGTACATGTGTTGTATGCGCCTACATACATGTACTTGTGAAGGGCTGAGCATGTTGGTGTCTCCGTGAGGCTGGTCTCCCTGCCTATGCTACTGTGGGGCTGCTGTCCAGCCAGATCAGCGCGTAGGCACTGAGCTAGAGTCTGCCCACCTGCGCTAGTAATAGCAGTGCAAGCAGGCAGTAAACGGCAACTACTGTCACATGTGGCTGCATGCGAGCACACGTGGTGTGGAATTTCCTGTGCTTGCATACAAGTATGCCATTGTGATGTCTCGGGTACAAAGGTCATCACACCTCCTCTGGGTAGTCGTGTTATTAGGAAACACCTCTGGTAATGACACGAATTTAACTTGTTCATGGCCGGCATTATTTAGCCAGTATGACGGCAGAACATTCACACATACACAATATACACACATGCACACACACATGCATATACACACACACATACACATGCCTACATATACACACATACACGTGCATATACACACATACACGTGCCTACATATACACACATACACATGCCTACATATACACACATACACGTGCATATACACACATACGCATGCCTACATATACACACATACACGTGCATATACACACATACACGTGCCTACATATACACACATACACATGCCTACATATACACACATACACGTGCATATACACACATACACATGCCTATATATACACACATACACATGCCTACATATACACACATACACGTGCATATACACACATACACGTGCATATACACACATACACGTGCCTACATATACACACATACACATGCCTACATATACACACATACACGTGCCTATATATACACATGCCTATATATACACATACACATGCCTACATATACACACATACACATGCCTATACACATACACATGCCTACATATACACACATACACGTGCCTATATATACCCATACACATGCCTACATATACACACATACACGTGCATATACACACATACGCATGCCTACATATACACACATACACGTGCATATACACACATACACATGCCTACATATACACACATACACAATCCTATATATACACATACACATGCCTACATATACACACTACACATGCCTATATATACACATACACATGCCAACATATACACACATACACATGCCTATACACATACACATGCCTACATATACACACATACACGTGCCTATATACACACATACACATGCCTACATATACACACATACACGTGCCTATATACACACATACACATGCCTACATATACACACATACACGTGCATATACACACATACACGTGCATATACACACATACACATGCCTACACATACACACATACATTGGGAATGCAAGTAAAGCGGAATTGTTGACAGTGATCAGCTCATTAAGTGATCACATATTTATTAGTTTCGACCTTCTCATCCTCTGCATTTCCTGCCAGTGCAGAATTAACTGCACACCATCCCCTCAAGAAAACTTGGATGTACACATGTTGTGAGCTTGCCTCATACACCTCAAGGTCATTTCTACATATATGTCCGATGGATGCGTGGTGTGTGTGTATGGTGTTGTGTGGTATGTGTTTGATGTGATGTACGCATGAGTGATGTGTGTGTGTTTGGTCTGGTGTGGGTGTGGGTGCATCCATGCTGGCGATGTTGGAGGGAACTATTATATAGGCGTGACAAGAGCTATTCCATTTGTGGACATGTAATTGTATTCATGACTACTGTCATGTGCATGTGTGCACATGAAAGTGTATGCATGACTACTAGCATGTGTATGCATTCACATGTCAGTCTAGCCATGACTACTGGCATGTGTGTGTGCACATGTAAGTGTATCCATGACTACTGGCATGTGTGTGTGTGCACATGTCAGTCTAGCCATGACTACTGGCATGTGTGTGTGTGCACATGTAATTGTATTCATGACTACCAGCATATATTTGTAGGCACATGCAATTGTATTCATGACTACTGTCATGTGCATGTGTACATGTAAGTGTATCCATGGCTACTGGCATGTGTGTGTACATGTAAGTGTATCCATGACTGCTGGCATGTGTGTACACGTAAGTGTATCCATGACTACTGGCATGTGTGTGTACATGTAAGTGTATCCATGGCTACTGGCATGTGTGTACATGTGTAAGTGTATCCATGGCTACTGGCATGTGTGTGTACATGATAGTGTATCCATGAGTACTGGCATGTGTGTGTGTGCACATGTAAGTGAATCATGACTACTGGCATGTATGTGTGCACATGTAAGTGTATCCATGGCTACTGGCATGTGTGTGAAGCACATGTATATGAAAGCATGACTACCAGCTTGTGGGTGTGTGTATTGGCATTACATCCCTTCCTTATGCATTTGAAGTTGGTTAAAGAGTTAACTTGTTTATGAAGTGATGAAGTGTTCTCCATCTAATTGTGCCTGCACCGCACATATGTTGTCATGTCAGAGGTGGTCATAAAATGTGTGGGATATCTGTGATGACAGAGGTCATTATGATGGCCACAGTCACTGTAAAACTGGGGCTGGGTGGCAGCTGGAAGAGCCCTAGAAATGGCATGGCACACTTCCAAGCTAAAAAGTCTCGAAGGTTCTACTGACTTAGAAGGCAATGATAATGAAGAAAAGTGGATATCAACAGACTAAGATGAGCACTAGAAAGCTTCCATTATGACTTGGTGTGGGTCTGGCCTAGAGTTTCACTTCTTTCGATCTCTTTTTGTGACAGCATCTGTTGAGCATGAGAAAACAATGAACTCTCCTGCTATACCAATATACACAGTTTTTATCATACCCCTGAGAATTCCATAGTGATCGATATTGCTGGGGCCACCCACTCCACTTGTGGAGGTACAAACCATGCAACCACTCATTGCACAATAGATCTTGGGGTCTTCATCTGCAGGTATCAGTAGTCATGCCCCAGGCCCTGCTGTGTCTACACCTTTCCTCTGCCCACAACAGATCGCCACCTTTTGGTACACGGTAAGTTTCAACCTCAGCTGCACCATTTATAGTGGCTGGTTATCACCGACATGTGGTAGAAGCCACACCCTTGACCGCTGCTGCTGCTGGAGTGGCCCGGGCAGAGAAGGGGATGGGATAAATTGTCTCTTCACTCTATGCACACCTGGCGTACGACGCAGGGCGTGGCTAGTGGAAGTGAGGAGGGTACATGTACATGTTCGACCAGCCTCAGCCATTTCTAAATGGAGTCATGTGCTTCTGCAGTGCATCTGGAAGAGGCTGGACTAGACAGGCACTCACAATTTATCTGAGCCCGAATTTTCTTTAGCCGATCTGTTCCTGCTCTGGTCTGCACTAGCAGCTGCAGTGAGATGAAGCTCCTCAAGATTGCTGTTTCTGGTAGTTCAATGGGACAGTAATCAATCCCTTGATCTCTGCGAGTTTTGCTGTGTACGTATGTAGATCTTCTCTGGTTTCCTATCAGCAGCGCCAAGTTGGTACACTGATTACGATAAGTGCCTTTAGTGATGATTGACAGAGCTTCACCTGCGTCAACCTCCATCTCCAAGACTGTGGCCTCGCCTTGAGCAGTGGCCACCATTGGTTCAGCGGTTCCTCCGTCCGTCCACCACAGCAAGCAGAGTGTGAGCATCAATGCAAGTTTATTCTTCTGCCTATTTGATGAGTGGGTGGGGACACTATGTTCACAACTCTAACAGCTGTTGCTGCATCCTAAGCTGACCTCCACAGACCTGAGCAATATATCCCTCCTGGGGCAGAAATGACAAATACATAACTCCTTTGCCATGGCAAGTGTCTGAAGTTTGGCTCTCCGCAACTGCTGCAAGGTGCTGTGGGTAATCCAATGACGAGTGTGGTGATGCGAGCATAAGGCATGGATGTAGCTTCCATGAGCTCGTTCTTCATCCTCTGAGGCTCGGGTTAGAGCAGTTTTCCCTCAGATCTGGTTCAGCCAATGCTGCACTTCAGGTCTCTGATGTCCTAGACGAAGCAGCCACTTAGCAGATCATCAAGAGTGGCTTCAAACTTGCATTGTTCCGAGGAGCGGCCCAGTATCTGGAGTTGGACTAGAAAGGCTCTGTGAATATTGACAGAGTGGGTGGGAGATGGTAAGTCATCACTTGGATGAGCTCTTGCAAGTGTTTGTCCTTGGGTTTGGCAGGTGTCACCAAGCTGTGTATTGTCTTGTAGGCTGCCCATTCACAGACGTCCAAGAGAACTGCCACTGGTATCATTAGCCCTATACAAATCATACTTGCTCTAAGCTGCTGTCCAGTCCTTGAATCCAGAGCCATTGGAATCATGATTTTTCCCCCAATTTGGTCTTCATTAGTCTTCATTGCCAAAATGTTGTAAGTTTCCAGCAGTTATGTGCATGCTATTGTAGGTTGAGGAGTCAAGCACAACCCAAGCTCTAGTGCCTGCACAGACAGTCTTACAGAAAACAGGCACAGAGGCCCACCAATGACAACAATGACAGTGTTCTCTATATGCAGGGACTCGTAATATGCCAGTTGTGTTCCAGGAAACATTGTCATTAACACATTGACAGTTACCGCAGTTGGTGCATTTGCCCTCAGGGTGTGGTGGTGGATGTCTATGGCACAGTGTTGCGCAAGATCCCTGATGGTGCTGTGCAAGACGGACCCGTGCACGCACGCCTGCAAGTTCTCGGCCCTGGCTTCGCTCCGTTCAAGCCCTACCTTAGACCCAGCTACTTCTATGTCCGGGTAAGAAACAAACACACCCACCGGCAAGGGAGCGGTGGAGGGGAGGGGGGTGGGTGGACCTACTGGTGGGTTCTGGTGTGGTAATAAATGTCCATGGTGTGGCAGGAGTGAGCAGTTGTCTGGTGCCAAGCCACCTCAGGCAGGTTCACAATGATCATTTCAACCTTCCGTTCTGTTCAGTCATATTGTGAACCTAAGAACACAAGGAAGCATAATGGAACACATGGTGCATTCAATTCGGAAATCGTTCTATTCCATTTGCAACATAGTGTCGGGCCAATCAGAATGCTCGAGTCTAGCATGTGATTAACTGCACCAACAGCAGTTTAGCTAGGAGATGGTGGTTGATGGGGAGAAGCTGATTGGTAGGTGCTGCATGTCAGGTAAGAATGCCTGTAGCTACACTACTACATGTGGAACTCCAGTAGTTATTAGCTAGAGCTGCTTGTCTTTCTTGGCCTTCTACTAGCATTATAAAACCCACTCTTCTCCACCGCTGTCACTGTCCAGTCTGTAGTGAGCTAGTATTGGGATGTGAACTAATAATGGGTGACTTCCGAGCAGCCCAGATGGTTTTGGCCATTACCAGGTCCAAAATCACTTCCAACATGCCTTGTATCTTTCGCTAACATAGAAAAGCAGCGGACCTAGGAACTGTAGAAAGTGGTGTCAAAACATTGCCATTCATCTCCAAGGCACTGTCTATGTTTCTCGTTCAGCTTTCCCCCATAACGTAACTTGCATGCAATACATGTAGATCCATTTGAGTATCGGAAGGCTCTAAATTTTTCAATGTTGTGTAGGTATGGTCAGCAGTAGGTTAGTCGATGAACCAATTAAGGTAGTGTATGTACCAGGCAACTGTGCGAATCCTCTTCAAACAAAATGTATTCAAAAAGCATATACATCAATATTTGTGCGTAGTTTAAAGATAAACACCCTATGGACTGACATCTGCTCTGTCTGGAGTTCCCGTGACTCTTACCAAGAGGCTGTAGCTGACCCTCTAGCAAGGAACTCTACTATATACCTGCAACAGCAAACAACAGCAAGGTGTGGTTTGTGGAGAGTGTAGTCTACAGCAAGAACAAACAGGATAGAAGAAGTTTTTAAAATGTGCTGGAGTACCCATAGCTCAGAATTAGACCTGCAGAAGTTGCGTGGCTGACTGCTCAAGTGCTAAAGAACAAACAAACAGAAGCAACAAAATATATATATATATATACATAATATATATATATATACATACATATATACACTGTATATATAATATATATACATACATATATACATGTATATATATATGTATATACATGTATATTAATAACAAACAACTATGTTGGATTGACTTGTCAGAGAAGGAGGGAACAAACTGTACCCGTGTGGACCACAACAAACCAGATGACCCTTTACCATTCAAAACAAGTCCTCCAATATTCTGCTGCTTAATAAAGCAACATAATTCATAATTTTGGTGTACTTGATTTTAAGTGGTAATGGTTGTCAACCTTTGGTGCGATGTTGTTCCTTCCTTTTGGACAAGTCAATCCAATATTAATATGGATGTGTGTGTGTGTGTGTGTGCGTGCGTGTGTGCGTTGAGGGTGTGTGGAAACATGAATAGCCAAGATGGCAGCAGCAGAGGGGAAGATTTGTTTTGCATTCTGCTCTCACCGATGTTGCTTGTGATCTCTGTCCACCACATCACCCATGTTGCTTGTGATCTCTGTCCTCCACATCACTCATGTTGCTTGTGATCTCTGTCCTCCACATCACCCATGTTGCTTGTGATATCTGTCCTCCACATCACCCATGTTGCTTGTGATCTGTGATCTCTGCCCTCCACATCACTCATGTTGCTTGTGATCTCTGTCCTCCACATCACTCATGTTGCTTGTGATCTCTGTCCTCCACATCACTCATGTTGCTTGTGATCTCTGTCCTCCACATCACTCATGTTGCTTGTGATCTCTGTCCTCCACATCACCCATGTTGCTTGTGATCTCTGTCCTCCACATCACTCATGTTGCTTGTGATCTCTGTCCTCCACATCACTCATGTTGCTTGTGATCTCTGTCCTCCACATCACCCATGTTGTTTGTGATATCTGTCCTCCACATCACCCATGTTGCTTGTGATATCTGTCCTCCACATCACCCATGTTGCTTGTGATATCTGTCCTCCACATCACCCATGTTGCTTGTGATCTCTGTCCTCCACATCACTCATGTTGCTTGTGATCTCTGTCCTCCACATCACCCATGTTGCTTGTGATCTCTGTCCTCCACATCACCCATGTTGCTTGTGATCTCTGTCCTCCACATCACCCATGTTGCTTGTGATCTCTGTCCTCCGCATCACCCATGTTGCTTGTGATCTCTGTCCTCCACATCACCCATGTTGCTTGTGATCTCTGTCCTCCACATCACCCATGTTGCTCGTGATCTCTGTCCTCCACATCACCCATGTTGCTTGTGATCTCTGTCCTCCACATCACTCATGTTGCTTGTGATATCTGTCCTCCACATCACCATGTTGCTTGTGATCTCTGTCCTCCACATCACCCATGTTGCTTGTGATCTCTGCCCTCCACATCACCCATGTTGCTTGTGATCTCTGTCCTCCACATCACCCATGTTGCTTGTGATCTCTTGTCCTCCACATCACTCATGTTGCTTGTGATCTCTGTCCTCCACATCACCCATGTTGCTTGTGATCTCTGTCCTCCACATCACTCATGTTGCTTGTGATCTCTGTCCTCCACATCACCCATGTTGCTTGTGATATCTGTCCTCCACATCACCCATGTTGCTTGTGATCTCTGTCCTCCACATCACCCATGTTGCTTGTGATCTCTGTCCTCCACATCACCCATGTTGCTTGTGATCTCTGTCCTCCACATCATCCATGTTGCTTGTGATCTCTGTCCTCCACATCACTCATGTTGCTTGTGATCTCTGTCCTCCACATCACCCATGTTGCTTGTGATCTCTGTCCTCCACATCACCCATGTTGCTTGTGATCTCTGTCCTCCACATCACTCATGTTGCTTGTGATCTCTGTCCTCCACATCACCCATGTTGCTTGTGATATCTGTCCTCCGTGCAGATTGCTGCTCTCTTGCTATGTGCTGTGCTGACCATAGTTCTAGTGAGTGCAGTGCTTCTGACTGTCCCAGGTAAGTCGGGTGGCAGTTGTACTTCCTGTACGTCATAGAAATGTGAGCATGTTTGTTGGCTTGTGTGCTCGACCTGCCGGCCATCTCGCTTCCTCTTTAGTTGCAGTTGGACGTTTTCTGCTCTCCTTGTTTGGCTTGGTCGACGCCCCTGAGATATACACGGCAGCAGTGGGGTTGTACGTGGTGTGGACCGTCACTCGAGTGTTGCTCTTTGTCTTGCCCTACGCATATCAGGGGCTGCCTCAACTCTCTGCTCAGCTGCTGGCGTGGATGGCTGTGATGCTCAAGTGTCTTGTTGCTGGCATAATCTTGTTCATTGTAATCCCTCTGGCTATGGGCTACTTGGCCGACATGCTCCTCTTCTGTCCCTTGCGAGTTCCTGTTCACAAGACTCCGATATTTTACCCGACCACAGTGAGTCATACACACACACACACACACGTACACACACACGGCTGATTCAGTATGTAACCATGTAGCATGTTTGCCGTAGTATGGGTCACACCGGAGAATAAGTCACACCTCTCCCTCCCTGCCCCCAAAGTTAGCAGCCACCATTACAAAACAAAGATTCTATAATCACCTGAGTAAAGGTCAAAGTTCTGACCCAAGCTGTAACTGAACTTGGTAGTGTTGATAGCATGACCTCCTGTTTCACACTGGCATTTTCCATGTCCTCGACTCCCTCTCAGCTCTTCTGTTCCCAGCAAATTCAACATCTTTTAGTTTATAAATTTATTTTCAGTTAGGACTATCTCAGAACCCCTTCTGGCGGCCATCTTGAATTTCAATATGGCTGCCATACAGTGTATACTTCCTTCTATGTCAGGGAAGGTAAAGAATACATACCATAAATTTCCTCGAATTCATCTTCCAATAGTGTTCGCCCTTGAGTATAGTGTTAGCAACTTGAGTTCGTATTGTGCATGCACAGATAAGTTTAAAATCAAGCTAAAAAGTCCAGAATATCAGAAGGATGGCAGCGAAGAAGGCATGTAGTTCACTGCCTAAGGGCTGAGAGGTGGCAGCTTAAGCCACACCCCAGATGGCTAAGCTCACTTCCAAGCTGGAAGTTCTCGGATGTCAACGATGATGAAGTATTTCTAACTAATAAAATATTAGTTGAGGACTGGCAAACAACTCTGGTTGTGTCCCTAGACCTTACGTTCTCTCAATATTTTCAATTTCCTGGTCGCCTGAAACCATTTGAAACCATGGGAACTATTCGAGGACACGTGTACTTTCAATGGCTACCTCATGTTGTCGTGATCATAGAATCATGAGACTATTTATGACTTCTTGTAAAGTGCGCCATTTTGGATTTCAAGCTGGCCACCATCTTTACCATATATTCGTGAAATGCGTCTAAGACTCAGACAGGTTCAATGAAACTGATTGTGGTGAACTGAATGATAAAGAATCAGTTGATAGCACAGACAATCTGTGCCATTCTCTGCAATCTTGGAATTCATTATGGCTGCCATTGTGGACTCCTGTTTGGTCACAAGCATATACCAACATACATTCAACCAAGTTTATATTAAGTCAATTATCCATGATGGTGAAGCAACTGCAGATTTCTAAGATGGCAGACATGCAGAGGCAATTCCACAGTGAGCACTCGTTCCTCCGATGTTCTCGCCTCACTTGAAAATCAGTGTTTTCCTAATCAGTTTCAATTAAAAAAATCCACAAATCCACAGTACAGAAAAACAAAGTGAAAGTCATCTACACTATGCACTGCAAACCATCACACCTACACTATGCACTGCAAACCATCACACCTACACTATGCACTGCAAACCATCACACCTACACTATGCACTGCAAACCATCACACCTACACTATGCACTGCAAACCATCACACCTACACTATGCACTGCAAACCATCACACCTACACTATGCACTGCAAACCATCACACCTACACTATGCACTGCAAACCATCACACCTACACTATGCACCATCACACCTACACTATGCACTGCAAACCATCACACCTACACTATGCACTGCAAACCATCACACCTACACTATGCACTGCAAACCATCACACCTACACTATGCACTGCAAACCATCACACCTACACTATGCACTGCAAACCATCACACCTATGTACACTATGCACTGCAAACATCACACCTACACTATGCACTGCAAACCATCACACCTACACTATGCACCATCACACCTACACTATGCACTGCAAACCATCACACCTACACTATGCACTGCAAACCATCACACCTACACTATGCACTACAAACCATCACACCTACACTATGCACTGCAAACCATCACACCTACACTATGCACTGCAAACCATCACACCTACACTATGCACTGCAAACCATCACACCTACACTATGCACCATCACACCTACACTATGCACTGCAAACCATCACACCTACACTATGCACTGCAAACCATCACACCTACACTATGCACCATCACACCTACACTATGCACTGCAAACCATCACACCTACACTATGCACTGCAAACCATCACACCTACACTATGCACCATCACACCTACACTATGCACTGCAAACCATCACACCTACACTATGCACCATCACACCTACACTATGCACTGCAAACCATCACACCTACACTATGCACTGCAAACCATCACACCTACACTATGCACCATCACACCTACACTATGCACTGCAAACCATCACACCTACACTATGCACTGCAAACCATCACACCTACACTCACACCTACAATGTGCTGTTGCTTTGAGATACTTGCAGTTTGTCTTACCAGCCGACTTGCAGTGGCAGTTCATGACAGGACTTGCCTGCCTTGTGCCCTTTGTCCCATACGGGTACCTATCAACCATCCCGCTTGTTCCAACCCCAGTCTGAGGGGGAAGGAACTATTCGCTTACAAGTCGCTGCCTGCCCCTAGATGTGTCCTGCTGGATAAGTTTCCCATGTTGTGTGCTCCTTCAAGGCACTGCCGTAGCCTCGCCCACTGTGCATGTCCCACCGTACAAGAGAACAATTCATCCTAGCCTCACCCAATGTGCATGTCCCAGAACCGAAGTGCTCAAGCGTACCAATGAGATCCTTTACGACATTCTCAGGCTCTTACAGTTTCACAAAAGTATCTGTTACTCATGGTACCTCTGCCACTTTTGCACACTTCAGTCTAACTCTTTCCAAGGCTTGAAAAGAAGGACATGGTTGCTAATATGATTTGGTGAGTAAGGCAAGCCTCAGTGAGGTTGGAAGACTTGGCATTGCTGCTTTTGGCATTTGTACTATGTTTTTACGCACCTTACATATGTTTACTGGTAACAAATATGAAGGGGTCACTCCCCTGAAATAAGGCGGTCCAGGTGAACTGAGAAGGGTCATCATAGTGAAAAAGGGATCAAGAAAACGCAGCAGATTTGTAGCTCGAGGAAAGCAATTGAGTGCACAGGCTTGAGAACAGACTGCATGGTGTAGCTGACAGTAAGGGAGGATGATTGAGTTCGATTCTTACATAGTGACTCCATTCATCAGCATGCTCTAGTTGTGGAGTTATGCTTAGGCCCAGCAAGGCCTCAACTATGGCAAGGCCAAAACTATGGCAAGGCAAGGCCCAAAATATGGCAAGGCCTAAGGCCCGGCCAGGCCCAAACTATGGCCAGGCAAAGCCCAAACGATGGCAAGACCAAAACAATCGCAAGGCCCAAACTATGGAGCCCAAACTATGGCAAGGCCGAAACTATGGCAAGGCCCAAACTATGTAGCCCAAACTATGGCAAGGCCCAAACTATGGCAAGGCCGAAACGACATGTATGGCAAGGCCCAAACTATGGCAAGGCCCAAACTATGGAGCCCAAACTATGGCAAGGCCCAAACTATGGCAAGGCCCAAACTATGGAGCCCAAACTATGGCAAGGCCCAAACTATGGCAAGGCCGAAACGACATGTATGGCAAGACCCAAACTATGGCCAGGCCCAAGTCCCAAATTAATGCAAGGCCCATACTATGGCAATGTCCATGGCAAGGCCCAAACCCATAGCCAGGCCCAAACTATGGCCAGACCCAAACTATGGTCAGCCCAAATATTGAATGTGATTTCTCGGGTACAGCATGAATCATTTTGCATGTCTACTTATTGTAGCACAAATTTATTTGTATTCTCGTAGTAGCAGCTGTTGTTATAGTGTGAGCTCTCCTATACCATAAGGTACGAACAGTGCCAATTGGCATTAACTGTACACCTAAAAGTTGGATGGGTGGTGCTTGCTGCTGTGCGTGTGGTGAATGCTTACATCATGAAACTGGACTGGCGAGGCTTGGTGCCATACGCACATTATTCTCTGTCGCATTATAATTAGGAGGAGTTGTGGTTGATGTCTGTACAGACAGAGCCTCTGTTTAGCTGTGTTGATCCTTGGTCCAAGCCTGCAAATTGGTCATCTTTACTATCCTCATGAGCTTCACGAATGACTTCAACTTGACTGTTGCTCCTGGCATCCTGACTAGTCCTACATGTAGCTGAAAGGAGCACAATGGTTGCTTGCCACATGGGATACACTTACTGTAACAGAATGTTGTGGTATTGAGATCTTTATAGCAATTGTTATTGAAAAGTGTTCTGTTTTGTTTGTTGTAGGAGTGGGCATTAGGGCTGCTGCACATGAAGTGTGTCTGTGGAGTGATCTGGCTCACCAACATCGGTTTTAAACGCACGCTGGACGCTGTCTACCAAGCTGGAGTAAGGAACATCAACTTGACGTTTATTCTGTTGAAGCTTGCCTGGCCGGTGGTGTGTGTCTTATCCCTGCTTGCACTTCTCCCCTACATCCTCTTTGTCGGAGTTCTACACTCTTTAGGTGAGGCATCCACTCTGTGTGTAATTCACAACACTATATTTCACTTGCTACTCATTTCACTGTTTTTTACAGGCTCAATAATAATATGTTTCCCTTCTGTGGGGATTTCCCTGCAATTAGCCTCGTTCGTTACCCTCCTGGTTTTTGCAGATTGAAAAATAAGGTCAATGTGTTTGTGTGTGCTCTAACTAAAATAATTTGACGGGCACGTGTGCTTGGATGTTTTATAAAGTCATGTGACAAGAGTAGGAGCGAGAGTCAAGGATGCCTTCTTCATAGCTGAGGTCTCTATAAGGTTAGCACTGTCTCTATCAGGTTAGTACTGTCTCTATCAAGTTAGCACTGTCTCTATCAAGTTAGCACTGTTGATGTGCTAGATAACAATAAAGCTATATACAAAGCACTTGCAATACTCTTTGTTCATCTAGCAGATTAGCTTTTAGGGCAAGCATTGTAGCAGTTAGCTAGTCCCTCGATGTAGTAAGCCTGGTGGCAGGCAATGCGTGTATCTCAGAGGCCTTCTCTAAATCATTTGCTGTCTTCAGCTGTAGCGTTATCTTACGCCCCTTTTTTTGCTTCTTATCGCTGCCGAATCCAACAATGCCAATGCTTGCTGCAATAAGCTCTCCAATTAGCAATGTTATAGACTTTTCCATTTAGCAACGCTATAAGCCTCACCATTTACCAATGCTATAGACCTCACCATTTAGCAATGCTATAGACCTCTCCATTTAGCAATGCTATAGACCTCACCATTTAGCAGTGCTATAGACCTCACCATTTAGCAGTGCTATAGACCTCTCCATTTAGCAGTGCTACAGACCTCTCCATTTAGCAATGCTATAGACCTCACTATTTAGCAATGCTAAGACCTCACCATTTAGCAATGCTATAGACCTCACCATTTAGCAGTGCTATATGCTATAGACCTCACCATTTAGCAGTGCTATAAGCCTCACCATTTAGCAGTGCTATAAGCCTCACATTTAGCAGTGCTATAAGCCTCACCATTTAGCAGTGCTATAAGCCTCACCATTTAGCAGTGCTATAAGCCTCACCATTTAGCATTGCTATAAGCCTCACCATTTAGCAGTGCTATAAGCCTCACCATTTAGCATTGCTATAAGCCTCACCATTTAGCATTGCTATAAGCCTCACCATTTAGCATTGCTATAAGCCTCACCATTTAGCAGTGCTATAAGCCTCACCATTTAGCAGTGCTATAAGCCTCACCATTTAGCAGGGCTATAGACCTCACCATTTAGCAGTGCTATAAGCCTCACCATTTAGCAGTGCTATAAGCCTCACATTTAGCAGTGCTATAGACCTCACCATTTAGCAGTGCTATAAGCCTCACCATTTAGCAGTGCTATAAGCCTCACCATTTAGCAGTGCTATAAGCCTCACCATTTAGCAGTGCTATAAGCCTCACCATTTAGCAGTGCTATAAGCCTCACCATTTAGCAGTGCTATAAGCCTCACCATTTAGCAGTGCTATAAGCCTCACCATTTAGCAGTGCTATAAGCCTCACCATTTAGCAGTGCTATAAGCCTCACCATTTAGCAGTGCTATAAGCCTCACCATTTAGCAGTGCTATAAGCCTCACCATTTAGCAGTGCTATAAGCCTCACCATTTAGCAGTGCTATAGACCTCACCATTTAGCAGTGCTATAAGCCTCACCATTTAGCAACTGTTTTGCTGTTTTCAGTACAGATGGTTAGATGCAGTGTTGGTGGCGAACAGCTTGAGTTGGATATGGCCTGAGCTCTAGCATAGCCTTTTGGTAATAGTTCATAAGTTGTCGTTTATGCAGCCATCACCCCCGAAGAGTTAATGCCCTCAGGGAGAAAATCAAGAGAGAAAAATGCATCAATCCAAGCAGCACTGCATGACAGATACCTCGGACACGGGCTAATAACTGGCTAGTAGACATAAATAGCATATGACCAGCAGGAACCAGGCCAAGGATAAGCATTATGAACTAGAGCCAAGAAGAGGTAAGAATGGCACCGTGAAGTTAATAAGACAAGGGAGGAAACTCATTACATGTGAGTTTTGAAGATGCCTGCTGTATGCATTAGAAATTATTCTTGAGCAACTGATAGAGATTTTGGATAGTTTCAGCAGCAGATTTGAAATAGAATGTCTGTCTCGATCCAGAAGCAAAGTTTTGATGGCTCTCACAGCTCAATGACCTAAAGCACCATCTCAAGTGTCACAATGTGGGCTTCAGCCCTCTCTGGGGGCATTCTTGGTCTCTTCTCCTTCTAGCCGACTGAAAACTTTGATACAGTTTGAAAAAAACTATCAATTCCATGATGGAGATGGAAGGTGGCAATAATAACTCGATCTAGCCTATCCCAGGAGGATGACATGTCTGGAAGGGAGGCTACCAGGATGTGACTCACTGGCTCTCATGTCTGGAAGGGAGGCTACCAGGATGTGACTCACTGGCTCTCATGTCTGGAAGGGAGGCTACCAGGATGTGACTCACTGGCTCTCATGTCTGGAAGGGAGGCTACCAGGATGGGACTCACTGGCTCTCATGTCTGGAAGGGAGGCTACCAGGATGTGACTTACTGGCTCTCATGTCTGGAAGGGAGGGTACCAGGATGTGACTCATGTCTGGAAGGGAGGCTACCAGGATGTGACTCACTGGCTCTCATGTCTGGAAGGGAGGGTACCAGGATGTGACTCACTGTCTCTCATGTCTGGAAGGGAGGGTACCAGGATGTGACTCACTGGCTCTCATGTCTGGAAGGGAGGGTACCAGGATGTGACTCACTGTCTCTCATGTCTGGAAGGGAGGGTACCAGGATGTGACTCACTGGCTCTCATGTCTGGAAGGGAGGGTACCAGGATGTGACTCACTGGCTCTCATGTCTGGAAGGGAGGGTACCAGGATGTGACTCACTGTCTCTCATGTCTGGAAGTGAGGCTACCAGAATGTGACTCACTGGCTCTCATGTCTGGAAGGGAGGGTACCAGGATGTGACTCACTGGCTCTCATGTCTGGAACGGAGGGTACCAGGATGTGACTCACTGACTCTCATGTCTGGAAGGGAGGCTACCAGGATGTGACTCACTGGCTCTCATGTCTGGAAGGGAGGGTACCAGGGTGTAACTCACTGGCTCTCATGTCTGGAAGGTCGGCGTAGAGGGTGTGGCCTTCTGGCAGGAAGCTTTCCAGGCTTCAGACAGGCTGCTTCAACACAGAGTCATGTTGCCAGGTAAACTGACTCTGCTCCAGGACAGTATCGCAGCAGTTAGGGGTATGCTTTGTGGTGGGAGACTGGTTTGAGCACTGGTTGCACTGTGAGCCTTCTCTATAATTCCAGCGATGTAAGTTCAAGTGGGTCGATAGACAGTCGGCCCTGCCCTCAACAAGCAGGACAACTGGCCTGATGTTAACCAGGACAACTGGCCTGATGGTAACCAGCTATTATTCTGTTCCAGACTCTTTTAGGCTCGAGCTCCACATTTCTTTCTGCACAGTAAGGGAGTCCAGCTTGTCATTCTATTGGCCGCACTGGAACTTTTCAATCTCCAACTCACACCTCTGTTTGGGGGCTTAGCCTTATGAGGAGTGTCCTCAGCCCCTTATGAGGAGTGTCCTCAACCCCTTATGAGGAGTGTCCTCAGCCCCTTATGGGGTGTGTCCTCAGCCCCTTATAAGGTGTGTCCTCAGCCCCTTATAAAGTCAGTCTCCTCAGCCCCTTATGAGGTGTGTCCTCTGCCCCTTGAGGAGTGTCCTCAGACCCTTATGAGGTGTGTCCTCGGCACCTTATGAAGTGTGTCCTCGGACCCCTATGAGGTGTGACCTCAGCCCCTATGAGGTGTGTCCTCTGCCCCTTGAGGAGTGTCGTCAGTCCCTTATGCATTGTGTCCTCAGCCCCTTATGCGGTGTGTCTTCAGCCCATTATGAGGTGTGTCAGCCCCTTATGAGGTGTGTCCTCAGACCCTTATGGGGTGTGTCCTCTGCTCCTTGAGGAGTGTCCTCAGACCCTTGAGGAGTGTCATCAGACCCTTATGAGGTGTGTCCTCGTCCCCTTATAAGGTGTGTCCTCAGCCCCTTATGAGGTGTGTTCTCGGCCCCTTATGAGGTGTGACCTCAGCCCCTTATGAGGTGTGACCTCATCCCCTTATAAGGTGTGTCCTCAGCCCCTTATAAGGTGTGTTCACAGACCCTTATGAGGTGTGTCCTCAGCCCCTTATGACGTGTGCCCTCTGCCCCTTGAGGAGTGTCGTCAGACCCTTATGAGGTGTGTCCTCATCCCCTTATGAGGTGTGTCCTCGGCCTCTTATGAGGTGTCCTCTGCCCCTTGAGGAGTGTCCTCAGACCCTTTAGGTGTGTACTCAGCCCATTAGGTGGTGTGTCCTCAGCCCCTTGTGAGGTGTGTCCTCAGCCCCTTTTAAGGTGTGTCCTCAGCCCCTTATGCGGTGACCTCAGCCCATTATGAGGTGTGTCCTGAGCCCCTTATAATGTGTGTCCTCAGCCCTTTATGAGGTGTGTCCTCTGCCCCATGAGGAGTGTCCTCAGCCCCTTATGAGTGTGTCCTCGGCCCCTTATGAGGTGTGTCCTCAGCTACCGACTTCACCACTGCTGAATATCAGAAGTCCGGAACTGAAAGAGCTCAGAAATGAGCAGGTCGCGAGAGGAGGAGATGGTCAAACACTTGAGCTTTACTTTCACAACATTCTGTGGAAAATTTAGGACCTCTGGATGAAAAAATATCGAGGGAGTGCACCCCTGCAGGTAAACAGCCTCTTCTTTAGTGATCTAGTCCTCTGACTTGGTCGTGAGATGGCTGGGGCACTGAAGTTATTTACAGCAAGTGAAAGAACAAAGATGCCCTGAGGTACTTCCGAAAACCCCATACTTTAAAGTCCCGCAGATTGGATTGGGCTGGAATTAAAACTCTACTCTAACTAAGAGGAAAGGAATTTTGTTGTTTAGTTGCAATGGAAGGGCATCCACCATCTTGCCGAGGCACAGGGTGTGGTGTCTTGGATGGGTTGTAGATCCACCACGCATGGCAAGGCACTGCCTGCCATTCTGCAGTACTAGAGACAAACATTTGACTGGCCTAACCTCCAGGTCAACGCACTGCAAATCAATTTCAGCTAGATCTAATTAATGCTCTTTGATCGAGTTGGAGATGTAAGTTAAGTCATCAGCACAAAGGCCTTGACTTAGTGTTTGAGGGAAGCTCCAGTTTTATCCTGATTCATTAGTGCTGAGACTAGCTTTTAGTTTAATAGGATCGGAAGTAGATGGCACACGATGGCAAGTTGCACATACTGTTATTTTTCTCCTTGTGACCACTTCACTCTCTCCACACATGCCTGGCAAGGAACTGCAGCTCTCCTCACATGCCTGGCAAGGAACTGCAGCTCTCCACACATGCCTGGCAAGGAACTGCAGCTCTCCACATATGCCTGGCAAGGAGCTGCAGCTCTCCACACATGCCTGGCATGGTACTGCAGCTCTCTACACATGCCTGGCAAGGAACTGCAGCTCTCCACACATGCCTGGCAAGGAACTGCAGCTCTCCACACATGCCTGGCAAGGAACTGCAGCTCTCCACACATGCCTGGCAAGCTACTGCAGCTCTCCACACATGCCTGGCAAGGTACTGCAGCTCTCCACACATGCCTGGCAAGGAACTGCAGCTCTCCACACATGCCTGGCAAGGTACTGGAGATCTCCACACATGCCTGGCAAGGAACTGCAGCTCTCCTCACATGCCTGGCAAGGAGCTGCAGCTCTCCACACATGCCTGGCAAGGAACTGCAGCTCTCCACACATGCCTGGCATGGTACTGCAGCTCTCCACACATGTCTGGCAAGGAACTGCAGCTCTCCACACATGCCTGGCAAGGTACTGGAGCTCTCCACACATGCCTGGCATGGTACTGCAGCTCTCCACACATGCCTGGCAAGGTACTGCAGCTCTCCACACATGCCTGGCAAGGAACTGCAGCTCTCCACACATGCCTGGCAAGGTACTGCAGCTCTCCTCACATGCCTGGCAAGGAGCTGCAGCTCTCCACACATGCCTGGCAAGGAACTGCAGCTCTCCACACATGCCTGGCAAGGTACTGCAGCTCTCCTCACATGCCTGGCAAGGAGCTGCAGCTCTCCACACATGCCTGGCATGGTACTGCAGCTCTCTACACATGCCTGGCAAGGAACTGCAGCTCTCCACATATGCCTGGCAAGGAGCTGCAGCTCTCCACACATGCCTGGCATGGTACTGCAGCTCTCTACACATGCCTGGCAAGGAACTGCAGCTCTCCACACATGCCTGGCAAGGAACTGCAGCTCTCCACACATGCCTGGCAAGGAACTGCAGCTCTCCACACATGCCTGGCAAGGAACTGCAGCTCTCCACACATGCCTGGCAAGGAACTGCAGCTCTCCACACATGCCTGGCATGGTACTGCAGCTCTCCACACATGCCTGGCAAGGTACTGCAGCTCTCCACACATGCCTGGCAAGGAACTGCAGCTCTCCACACATGCCTGGCAAGGTACTGGAGATCTCCACACATGCCTGGCAAGGAACTGCAGCTCTCCTCACATGCCTGGCAAGGAGCTGCAGCTCTCCACACATGCCTGGCAAGGAACTGCAGCTCTCCACACATGCCTGGCAAGCAACTGCAGCTCTCCACACATGCCTGGCAAGGAACTGCAGCTCTCCACACATGCCTGGCAAGGAACTGCAGCTCTCCACACATGCCTGGCAAGGTACTGCAGCTCTCCACACATGCCTGGCAAGGTACTGCAGCTCTCCACACATGCCTGGCAAGGAACTGCAGCTCTCCACACATGCCTGGCAAGGTACTGGAGCTCTCCTCACATGCCTGGCATGGTACTGCAGCTCTCCACACATGCCTGGCAAGGTACTGCAGCTCTCCACACATGCCTGGCAAGGTACTGCAGCTCTCCACACATGCCTGGCAAGGTACTGCAGCTCTCCACACATGCCTGGCATTCTATACTAACATTGTCGTGGTCCTTTCTGTCTCTCTCTGTGTGTGTGTGTTAATTTCTTTTTTCTCTATTGGCGCTCACACGAGGACCCAAAGAGGGTAGCGCCAGAGGAGGGATAAGATGACATGGGCTGGGTTTAGGATCCCTTAACCATGCCATGCCCCCGAAGCTTTACAATGAACATAACTAAGGCAGAGGGGACTATGAGGGGACTAGGGATAGTTCAAGCAGGGGGAGGAACTTAGGCTGTGCTTCACCCAAAGCTGTGGCAATGCAGCTTTCTCTCGACCCTTTCTATCTCTCTGTATTTCTTTGTCCTCAATATACTCTCGCACAAAGGCACCAGCGGGTCCCCAGGGGGCACCAGGGGACGGGAGAATGCCTAAGGTGGGCTTATATATGTGTGTGTGAAGTATTGCCCCAGGCACTAACCAAAAAGGTATTATCCTACATAATTACATTCTATTATATTGTGTAGGGTGTATGTCTTATGGTAACTCCGTCATCTGCTATCGCTACATCTTCCCATCCTCACTGCTGCTGCTGCTGGTTGTACTAGTGGTGTACACCGTCTGCGCACAATGCAACAGGTTGTACAATCATGTCAAAAATGAAAAGTAAGTGATTAGACCATTCAGGATGTTCTAGTAAGGTAGGCAGGTGTGCAATGGTTCTAGTAGGGTAGCCAGATGTATAATGGTTCTAGTAGGGTAGCCAGGTGTATAATGGTTCTAGTAGGGTAGCCAGGTGTATAATGGTTCTAGTAGGGTAGCCAGGTGTATAATGGTTCTAGTAGGGTAGTCAGGTGTATAATGGTTCTAGTAGGGTAGCCAGGTGTATAATGGTTCTAGTAGGGTAGCCAGGTGTATAATGGTTCTAGTAGGGTAACCAGATGTATAATGGTTCTAGTAGGGTAGCCAGGTGTATAATGGTTCTAGTAGGGTAGCCAGGTGTATAATGGTTCTAGTAGGGTAGCCAGGTGTATAATGGTTCTAGTAGGGTAGCCAGGTGTATAATGGTTCTAGTAGGGTAGCCAGATGTATAATGGTTCTAGTAGGGTAACCAGATGTATAATGGTTCTAGTAGGGTAGCCAGGTGTATAATGGTTCTAGTAGGGTAGCCAGGTGTATAATGGTTCTAGTAGGGTAGCCAGGTGTATAATGGTTCTAGTAGGGTAGCCAGGTGTATAATGGTTCTAGTAGGGTAGCCAGGTGTATAATGGTTCTAGTAGGGTAGCCAGGTGTATAATGGTTCTAGTAGGGTAGCCAGGTGTATAATGGTTCTAGTAGGGTAGCCAGGTGTATAATGGTTCTAGTAGGGTAGCCAGGTGTATAATGGTTCTAGTAGGGTAGTCAGGTGTATAATGGTTCTAGTAGGGTAGCCAGGTGTATAATGGTTCTAGTAGGGTAGCCAGGTGTATAATGGTTCTAGTAGGGTAGCCAGGTGTATAATGGTTCTAGTAGGGTAGCCAGATGTATAATGGTTCTAGTAGGGTAGCCAGGTGTATAATGGTTCTAGTAGGTTAGGCAGGTGTATAATGGTTCTAGTAGGGTAACCAGGTGTATAATGGTTCTAGTAGGGTAGCCAGGTGTATAATGGTTCTAGTAGGGTAACCAGATGTATAATGGTTCTAGTAGGGTAGCCAGGTGTATAATGGTTCTAGTAGGGTAGCCAAGTAGGGTAGCCAGGTGTATAATGGTTCTAGTAGGGTAGCCAGATGTATAATGGTTCTAGTAGGGTAGCCAGGTGTATAATGGTTCTAGTAGGGTAGCCAGGTGTATAATGGTTCTAGTAGGGTAGGCAGGTGTATAATGGTTCTAGTAGGGTAGCCAGGTGTATAATGGTTCTAGTAGGGTAGCCAGGTGTATAATGGTTCTAGTAGGGTAGGCAGGTGTATAATGGTTCTAGTAGGGTAGCCAGATGTATAATGGTTCTAGTAGGGTAGCCAGGTGTATAATGGTTCTAGTAGGGTAGGCAGGTGTATAATGGTTCTAGTAGGGTAGCCAGGTGTATAATGGTTCTAGTAGGGTAGCCAGGTGTATAATGGTTCTAGTAGGGTAGCCAGGTGTATAATGGTTCTAGTAGGGTAGCCAGGTGTATAATGGTTCTAGTAGGGTAGCCAGGTGTATAATGGTTCTAGTAGGGTAGCCAGGTGTATAATGGTTCTAGTAGGGTAGCCAGGTGTATAATGGTTCTAGTAGGGTAGCCAGGTGTATAATGGTTCTAGTAGGGTAGCCAGGTGTATAATGGTTCTAGTAGGGTAGCCAGGTGTATAATGGTTCTAGTAGGGTAGCCAGGTGTATAATGGTTCTAGTAGGGTAGCCAGGTGTATAATGGTTCTAGTAGGGTAACCAGGTGTATAATGGTTCTAGTAGGGTAGCCAGGTGTATAATGGTTCTAGTAGGGTAGCCAGGTGTATAATGGTTCTAGTAGGGTAGCCAGGTGTATAATGGTTCTAGTAGGGTAGTCAGGTGTATAATGGTTCTAGTAGGGTAGCCAGGTGTATAATGGTTCTAGTAGGGTAGCCAGGTGTATAATGGTTCTAGTAGGGTAACCAGGTGTACAATGGTTCTAGAAGGGTAGCCTGGTGTGCCGTTTTCAGGTTAAAGATGTGAATGTAGGGCTAGGAGAATATGTAGGATTAGGTGAGCTAGGTAACTAACAACATGTAGGATCAGGTGAGCTATGCAACCAGCCATCTATACTAAGCTATTGGACAGTCATAGCTATGTTATTTGGTGGTATTTTTTTAGCCATGAAAGCATCACCAACTGCATCAACCTGTAAAACGTGATTCAGCTTACCTGAATTGCTACATGTATTTAAACGGCTTTAGAGCCTGTGGCTATTGATGTGATATTTCAGTCATTAGCCAATCAGAACGCAATTAGAGGTCTTTTACAGGTAGGGCTGAAAAAAGTGTGATGAAAAGTATGCAAATAAGCATGTGCAGATCCCTCTAGTATAGTGACCAATGTTGTTACAATAACCAACCTGGAATTGAACTCACTAATGTTGTCGTTTTTTGTGTGGTTGGGTAGAGAATGAAAATCGATTCTGAAGTGTAGTGTTCGCTAACTGTTAGATGGTAAGGTGTGAACTACCTGAAGTTTTTCCCCCTATTAACCCCTGGTGGTGGCTGGGTGTGTAGT
Organism: Cladorhizidae sp. MBARI D1340-BT2; assembly: GCA_028752905.1. Taxonomy (NCBI): domain Eukaryota; kingdom Metazoa; phylum Porifera; class Demospongiae; order Poecilosclerida; family Cladorhizidae; species Cladorhizidae sp. MBARI D1340-BT2. Next base: position 16,261,807 of record JAQNBH010000018.1, read on the forward strand.
GAAAATTGGTATAAATACCACTCGTAATGTGTAGAGGGTTAGCAATTTTCATCTCGTGCTTGCCATCCCAGCCCAGTGCTCATGGTACTTACACCAAATCTCACTCTGCACCATGCTATTCCATATATATATATATATATATATATATAGTCTGGTTCCATATGTAGCTGCACGGGGAGTTGTTGGAGTTTTTTGGGGGAAATTGTAATATAACCCACTTCAGGAGTCCAGAAATCAAAGTTCACAAAATTAGCTGTGACCCTTCCAGCGGCCATATTGGATGTTTCATAATGTTTTGCCTGTCAGACCATTGTATCTCCCTCAACAACAATGTCCAAAGAGCCTTGATTTTGTTATCTCTACCTAGATTTTCAGGGGTCTGGAATTTTACCAACACATCCAGAAATTGATCCAACATGAAGGCAATCTTGAAATCCAAAATAGCCACTTGATATTTATAGTGATAGAGTTGAGAGGGAAGCTATTTTGAAACGTCCAATATGGCTGCTTGAAAGTATTGTGCACAGTTCTCAAAACATGTAAGTATAAGGGAGCTTTCACTAAACTCAAACATGGAAGAAAAGGAATCTATCCCGAGGTGGTAACTGCTTCTGCACTAAGCATCTGCTGCTCCTCCACTGCTTAAAGGAGACGACACTGTCGACTTTGGAGCTCCATAGGTTCTGCACACTTCTCTCTGTGATCTATGATCTTGATAGATAGCTCAAAAGATAGCTCTCTGTATGCTCCCTTTTAATTGTAAAAACTTCAGTTCTGGCTCATGATTGGAGCGTGCTAGACAGTTGAAGTTACTACCAAGTTTCCATCAGGTAAAGGGAGAAACTATTTTGTTAAAGAGACGTCTCTTCTCATTACAGCATACACACAAGGCACAGCCCTAGAATCAGTGGCTGCTCGTGCCTCACTTGCTCATTCAGAAGTCACATAAGACTCCAAAGATCTCATCGCACAACTGGAGCGTTCTCTGGAAACATGAATGATGGGGACCCAGACCTCCTTCTTAAAGAAGGTGGAACCATGTCCACACATGCTATCATCTGGCAACCTCTACACAAGACAAAACAGCACAAACTTTCTTAAAGTGGAAGGAAAGATGAAGAACCACTGGCCGAGGAAAAGGAAAAGGAAGGTGCTTCCTCTCGACAAATAGGTCTCACCTGATGATAACACCTCCAAGACTGTTCGAGATGTCTTCCGCAAGAAGCATCCCCCAGCAAACCATTGTTTCCCACGGCAATCTATGAGCCCAACACTGCCCCTTCTGAACCCCATCCAGTCTTTTTTGATCGGATTGATGGCCTAATTCACATGCTGTGTTGAGGATGGATGGCAGAGGTTGGAAACATCTGGCACTTCCTTCCTCTCACTTTCACTCGACCTGTGTGGTGGCATGGCCTCCCTCGCAAAGGAACTGTACTGATTATGTTGATCCCAAAGTCTTTGAGGCTTTTGTCGCTAGCGTGCTAATTGCACTTGATACATGCAAATGCCCCGGAGCGAGACCTATTGGTGTACGTGACACATAATTGGGAAAGTGATATCAGCCATCCTTGAGCAGGTATGATGTCCAAGATGCAGTAGGACGTCCAGCTCTGCGCTAGCAATGAGGGTGGAGCTGCAATGCATCATGCACGAGTGTTTAGCCACCCACAAGTGGAGCAGTCATTCAGGTCACTGCCTCCAATTCCATTAAACCGCCAAACAGCATTAAGGACACCTCTGCCCCTCTGTTGTAAAGTCCTTCGACACTTATCGCTCAGATGCTAACCTACAAGTATATATCAACAGCAAAACCGTTCTGTTTCAAGAGGGCACCACACAAGCATGTCCTATCTGGTGTGGCTATGTACTATACCAGCAGTACAGCACTGCTAATTTATCGGTTATCAACCGAAGCTATCAAAGAGGTGTGGTTAGCAGACGATGCTTGTTTGGATATGGCCTGAGTATGGATATCTCCCAATGCTCCCAGACCAGGCTGGTCGCCAAGAAAGAATCCTTCTCTCAAGCAAAGACTAGACCAACTCTACGAAACCCATGCGAACAGAAACGCATGCGAACAGAAACGCATGCGAACAGAAACGCAAGCTAATACTATCAAGTCTCTTTCATTCGTGAGAAAATATCGCAAGTTTAAAATTAGAAGCTATATATATAGAGCCTGTTCTTTGTTGCTTTTAATCCAGCCTCTAGGCTTTTAAAATCTTCCATGGCACGAGTGTATCCATTGGAAAGCAACACAAGAGTGCAGCGATCGGGTCTGATCCCTTTAAGGAGGCTCACGTCCACGAGAAAACCACCGCTTGGGTTGAAGGAGTCGACCACCTCACTGCTATTGCCAAATCACAGCCACATGCTGCATTAGCAGTCTTTACACACGGTTTTAATGAGTAGGTGGACCTTCTCGGCTCCTACCATACCCAACCTCTGGGAGATGCCATCTAACTCCGTTTTCTTCTGACACTTACAGGCATTTCATGACAACATCCGGGATCTTTTAGCTCCTCTCGGTGGGCTGGAGATCTGCAATCCGGTCACATAGGCTACTAGGCAACATCTTGTCTGAGTCTCAGACCCACTTGTCAACCTCCCTCATATCAATCAGGCACTGAACTTTTCTATGGACACACACTAAAAGCAATTTCAGTATGAACAGTCAGCACCCGCTGCTGGAGGACAAGCACCTGCTGCTGGAGGACAAGCACCCGCTGCTGGAGGACAAGCACCCGCTGCTGCACCCACTGCTGGAAGACAAGCACCCGCTGCTGGAGGACAAGCACCCGCTGCTGGAGGACAAGCACCCGCTGCTGGAGGACAAGCACCCGCTGCTGGAAGACAAGCACGCGCTGCTGGAGGACAAGCACCAGCTGCTGGAGGACAAGCACGCGCTGCTGGAGGACAAGCACACGCTGCTGGAGGACAAGCACCAGCTGCTGGCTGCTGGAGGACAAGCACCCGCTGCTGGAAGACAAGCACGCGCTGCTGGAGGACAAGCACCAGCTGCTGGAGGACAAGCACACGCTGCTGGAGGACAAGCACCCGCTGCTGGAGGACAAGCACCCGATGCTGGAAGACAAGCACGCGCTGCTGGAGGACAAGCACCCGTTGCTATTGCCCCATGCAAAACACTTCCAACTCACTGCAGAAAGCCGTTGTGGTTTCCAAGGAAAAGGAGCCTCCGCACGCTGAGTGGCTGACCAATCATTGAACATTGCCCTGCTCCACACAAGAGAGCTCTGCGAGGATGGATCATGACCCCGCCCACTCTTACCTTCCCAATGTGTATGCAACGTCACCTTCAGTGCTGACCGTGCACTGAGTTGTCTCCAAGGTTCCCACCTTCCGTCACAACAAAGTGAGAGATATCATGGCCCAACCCATGAGCGATGTCTGTCACAGTGTTGGGACTGAACCATGCTACAACCCATCACCAATGAGTGAATGTGCCTCAAAACTGCAACTCTTGAAGATGGAGCAGGTGTTGATGGGCAATACGAATGCATTATTGGGTCTGCGAGTCTTGAACCCACTTGCACACGCCCCCCTCTCGCCACTTTCACACGTCCCCTCTCTCCCTCTCGCCACTTGCACATGCCCCCTCTCGCCACTTGCACACGCCCCTCTCTCCCTCTCGCCACTTGCACACGCCCCCCTCTCTCCTTCTTGCCACATGCTACAAAAGACACAAGCATGAACACAAACGGGCCTGTGGTCAGCGGACTGGGGAGGTGGAACATAATCCTCTTCACTACCTGGCATCTTGGCTTCTGGGGACGGGTCCAACTGCCAAAGTTGTTTACAAGAAGTTGGCCTCAATGATCGCTGTCAAGCACAATCAATCATGCAGGCTACGGTCAACTAGCCCTACTGCAGGTCGTGCAGGCTACGGTCAACTAGCCCTGCTGCAGCTCGTGCAGGCTACAGTCAACTAGCCCTACTGCAGCTCGTGCAGGCTACGGTCATCTAGCCCTGCTGCAGCTCGTGCAGGCTACGGTCAACTAGCCCTGCTGCAGCTCGTTAGGCCTGAGTACAATATTATGCTAAAATGTTTGCCTATTATTCTATACTGAATCTCATTTCCCCTGCCTATTCTTTCTAATGTGCCCATTATTCTATTTTTGCCTGCCTATTATTCTCATGAATCAATAAAAATAGCTATGAATACAAGTTCAGCATTGATGATTACATGTATAACAATTTTAAGTTGTAACATAAGGATAGTTCAGTGATTAATGCCCATTATTATATTGTAACATAAGGGATGTTTCAATGTAATCTTGGGAGTGTGCTCGTCTGCTGCTCTGCCTTTAGAATAGAAAAAACACGTTCTAATGCTGCAGAAGTTGGTTGTACAAGCACTGCTTTCGAAAAAGCTGAAGCCCAATGAGGAAGTGCCCGAGCATTCTCCTTCCACCATTTATTGGGACAGAAGTTCTCATCAATGTCATCACACTTGGCCAAATAAAGTGGATAATTCCTTTTTCAGTTCCTCAATATCATCTCTAGAGAAGAATGGAATGGCAGAAAGAGAATCAAGATCCAGTGATGTTGGCTACATTTCATGTGCTTTTTGTGGATGAAAAAGATGCGCAGCCTTAAAAGCTTCCAGGGATGCTTGCATGCTTCCACACAACTGTTGCTGAGAGTAATCCATTGCACAATTTCCAGAATATTGAATCATCTGCTGTGGCTGAAGAGTGTTTATCTGTCTGGCAATTTTTTGAGATACTGCTTGAACATTGGGACAGTGTGCTGAATGTATTGCAGCTAAGGTTGTGTTTATTTGTTCATAGCACTTCAATGTTAGGGGCCCATCTCCTTCAAGGAAATACATTGCTTTGACGAAGTGTTCACCCCAGTCCACAATTGCAGCAAGTTGTATGCACTTTTGCTTGTCCTGGAAGAAAGTAAGAAGTTTTTTGTTTGAAGCTGGAGCTGTATCACTATTCTCCAAAAGAAAGGGCTCGATATCACCATAATGTACCATGATCTGATGCATCACCTCCCACTTGCTCCACCATCGTGTATCACTATAGGAAGCCATTGACCGACGAGTCTTTTGTTTCCAGGCTAACTTGGCCTTAGGACTGTGCGAGAACATTGTTATCCATGCACTCATAAACTCTAGGAGGTTTGGAACTTCAAAGTGTTCACCAATCCTGTGAAGTGTATGGGAGAAGCAAAGTACATCCAATAATTTGGGATAAACTATCTTCAAAGTACGTAAGGCAACACCATTTGAAGAGGCTCCATCACACATGCTGGCCAATAGCATGTTTGGTTCAACGCTATATGTGGTAGAAAGAACTTTGATAAGCTCACATGCTATTTCCTCTCCGGAAGACTTTGCTAATAATTGGATGCTGACAAGTCGCTGTTGTATCATGAAGGTATCATCAACAAAGCGTAAAACTATATAGCAAGTACATAGTACCTCACCTAGCCGAGTACATAGTACCTCACCTAGCCGAGTACATAGTACTAGCCGAGTACATAGTACCATAAAAAATTACCGATACTGGCTTAGCACTGATTTCTTCCTTGATAAGGGACTGTTCCTGCTTGAAAATGAAATTGAAAATGAATCATATAAAAACCTTCTATCACATAAACGGAAAGAATTTTCCTCCAGCAAATCTCTGAAGCAGTCCAATATATTCAAGGGAATTCCACCTCGAAGAAAACATTTGACCATCTTGACACGAAATACGTTTTGATTGTCAGGTAAGGTTTCTCCCTTTAAATGAATTTCTTCACTATGCTTCCTTAATAAGACATCAGCTATATTCATCTCTCTTGCATCTCTCTCTTTTAACTTTGCTTTTCCTTTTACATGTTTAGCAGAAGGAACATGATTACTGATGCTACTGAGCTTTAGGCTCAATTCTTCTCTACAAGCATCACAGAATTTTTTTTTTAATGGCATTCGCCTTTAGAGATTTACCAGAACATTTCTTTGCACGCTGGTATGGTTGAATATTCTTGGGCTCAACATTTGTTGCTCCTCTGCTGCTACGTTTCCCAGTTGGAGGTGGGTTTGAAATGATTTTTCTTTTACGTCTGAGCTCACTAGATGGTGTGCTTTGAGCTTGCTGAGGAAAGATTCAACTGTAGTAGGCTTGAAGTACATGCCTCAATGTGTTCATCAGAATCAAAATCCTCACTAGATTCCTCATAATCCTCAAGCTCACTATCTGCAGAATAATCACACTTGTACTTGCCTCAGGCACAGACATAGTTTTCTAGCGAGGCAGATGATCGATCCACCTCTTACTTTGACAGTCACAAAGATTCTTCTTATTGCACACCAGATTACATATCATATCGTGTAATATGCATAGTCAGTATATTAGAGTTCAAGGTTCATAGTAGAGGGAAGCGCTGCTGGCCGAACCTCTATAGTACTCCCCCCCAGTGACCATCCACAGGACAGCCATCCCATTAGGAGGAGCCAGCATGAATAGCGAGCGTAAGTGTGGATGGCATGAAAACAGGTGCAGTTGGTGATAGGTGTATCGTGGTCGGAATAGGAGCAGAGTGGATTTGACAGGGTGTGGATGAATCCATGAATGCTGGCTTAAGGCGATCAATGGAGACATTATCTTCTCTGGTTCCAAAATTGATCTTAAAATACTTGTCAACCCGGTCAAGCACACGAAATAGTCCATCATTGGAGTGATGTCCTACGAGCATCGTGCCGGACAAAGACGTGTGTGGAAGTCTGTAGACCTTGTAGAATATAAAAGGTTTTACGGCCATGGCTAACAACTGGGACTGCATGAAGCTGGGCCATTTGTTGACGGAGGAGGTCTGCATAAGTGCCAGGAGAAGTTGGAACAGAAGTAGGCATAATAAATTCACCAGGAAGGCCATCTCAGCGGCAGATCCTCCTAGGTCTTCTTTGAGAGCCGCTCGCATACCCAGCAGAACAATTGGTAAATGATCACTCCAGGTACTCCAGGTTGAAGTTGTTAGATGAGCCTTCAGTGCTGCTTTGAGCTGCCGATGCATCCGTTCAACTAGAGCATTGGACTGAGGGTGATATGAAGTAGTGCACACAGGCTGGATTCCTAACAATAGGAGTAGATCAAGCCATACCTGACTGTCGGCCACGATCAGATGTGACGGTTGTAGGTACTCCGAAGCGAGAAATCCATCCAGAGAGGAAAGCCTTTCCACAAAACTCAGCTGTACAATCGCTCATTGGAACCGCTTCAGGCCATCTAGTAAAATGATCAATGACTGACTGTGAATATGTAGAGTATCCTTGAGATGGTGGAAGTGGACCCACCATGTCAACATGAAGGTGCAGGAACCTGGAGCTAGGAATTGAAGCTTCTGTAGAGGACTGGCTGTG